>JACEEZ010018088.1:0-15210 GCA_016584305.1 Chionoecetes opilio
ATCAACGATGTGAATATTAAAACAAATTCTATGCCTCCCCAAGGAAATATCTGAAGACTGAAAGTGAAGACGTATGCTCACTAATAACTCCTGGCGCGTCCCCACAACACATTACAACTTATAACTCAATATAACATGAACTGGTAAAATTCTATTTCTTTCCTGCCCTTAGGTTCTCACTAGGTGGTTATTGGTAGGGTTAGATAAGGTTATAATGAGGCTAGGTTGGTATCCGGTCATTTCGCCCACATGCCATTTCGCCACACCATGGAGTCATTTCGCCCACACTATGGAGTCATTTCGCCCACAGGTCAATTCGCTCACCCAATGGAGTCATTTCGCCCACAGGTCAATTCGCCCACACTATGGAGTCATTTCGCCAAGGTTACTGGTGGTTCATTCCATTTCTGCCTAAGGAAGATATAAGTTACACGACTCCGTGACATGGATCGTGTGGGCGAATTGACTTTAGAGTGGGCAAATTGACTCTTACATGTGGGCGAAATGTCTTGTCGGCGAATTGACTCGTACATGTTGGCGAATTGACTCTTACATGTGGGCGAAATGTCTTGTGGCGAATTGACGTGTAGGCGAAATGACCGGTAACCCGGTTAGGTTAGTATTATTTGGGGGGTCATTTAGGACTTTGGGTGGGGTAAGGGGATGTTAAAGGGGTAACTCTCCCACTTTATAATTACGTTTTTAGAGGTATTTGAAGGGATTTGTGAGGTCTTGATAATATCTTGATAGATCTTGATATTGATAATTTTATTTTTTTCTTGATATCATGTTACTAAACCATACCCCACCTCTAACCTAACCTAACCTAGTCTGATTAACCTAACTTAGACGACTAACCAAACCCCACCTCTAACCTAAACTAACCTAATCTGATTTAACCTAACTTAACCGTTTATGGCTGAAATAACGGTAGATTTTCGGTAGTACGTACATGTAACGCCATTATTATTCAATTGTACCATGGGAAAATGGGTTCAAAATACTCAGAATGAAGAAATCTACACGATGATGTAGGTAAGAATCCTAGGACTTTTGAAAGCCCACTACAATCTAATACCCACCCATTTTAGGGTGGGTATTATTAATGAGATACATTATCCAAGTAACTAGACAATACCTGGAACTGTCGCCGATAGGAATTCTCGCCGACGTTCCTATTTTTTTCGTCGGCGAGTGTTCCTATTTTAACCGTGTTTCTGAATTCAGGGATTAAATACCACTAATAGCCTGAACAGTTAGGTTAGGTTAGGTTTGGGCCCAGTTGACTATATGTCTAGGTTAGGTTTTAGTGATTGAGCGGGGGGGATTCCCCCCAGCTCCAGCACCGAAATAATACTGACTTGACATATTACAGTAGATGGGTTAGGTCGAAATGAAAGCCTGCCAGCAAACACAAAGACGGAGGGCCCCGGAGGCCCTCCGTATGTCTTACCGGCGGCCCGACAGAATTTGTACGACGTAGGGCCGCTGGGAATTTGCTCAAGGCTCAACCGGGGGGCCCGCTCCCAGCGGCCCGCCGTAGCTAGGGCATATGACCATTTGCCGCTTTTATATTAACTGATTGAGGAATATTTATGGTTATACTTTCTAAGTATATTGCAGATATAGTAATGTTTTAAGGGGTGTTGCACAACCCATTACCGTTTAAATAGACTAATGGTCTGTTCAACACTTATAAAAACATTACGATATCTGAAATATATTTAGAAAGTAAACCATAAATATTCCTATGTCGTTATCCAGTAATACGATGAAAAGATCATAATTGCTACGGACATTGTTTATTTCATAAGTAAAAAAACATTTTCGTTATTGGGTTTACATGCTGGTGTACGTGGAACACTGTACAGCCATGTAGAAGGATATAGGTTGCGGCGAACAACATAACATCTACCCCACTCGTGCGTTTTCCAACTAACTGATTTCAGTCACTGACACAACGCTGCCGAGGAATTCCTAAAAAAACGTGTCATACTGCAATTATTTATTTTATTCAGTCTATTTCGATATAATGAAGGAGCTTAAACATGTTATAACTAAGTTCTCATTATGTTATCGACTGGTTAAGGGTGACAATTTAGGCCTTTTGGGGGTTTTTTTTAACCCTTTGTAATGACTATCGTACGTCTGGCCGTTTAGTGCATTGATACCTGGGAAATTATTTCAAATAATATTCTATCTAAATCATGATATTATCCTGTTAATTCTCCATCATCTACATATTCTTTATTAGGTGTACCTTTTGAGTATTGATATGTGTTGATAATATGTTGGAAGTTATTGAAATAAGGGAAAATATGACTGTGTTATATCCCGTAATCTTTGCTGGGATAATCAAATGTTATTTTATATTATTAAACAGCGACCCAAAGCTCGCTGTCGCTTACCATAAGACCTGTGGAACCATTTTCCGCCAAAAAGTGTATAACTACTCCTAAATATTATCGGATTGAGCTGAAATTTGACGTGCAAGTATTTGCTTTCAAAATAAAGGGGGGTCGTGGGAAGAATTTTTTTGCGTAAACAACCCTTAATGAGTAAAAAGCGTAAACTACCCTAATTATTGTCGGATTGAGCTGAAATTCAACATGCAAGTAGTACTGTCAAAATCAAGGGGGGTCTGTACAACAAACTTTTTGCATAGAACAAGCCCTTAATGAGTAATTCACGTAATGAGTTATTTGGCTGGAACGTGGCTCGCTGGTCACGTTCCAGCCGCAAGAACTAAAGCCAAAAGCAAGGGCAGAGGCTGGACGTCTATACTTGATACTACTACACACCAGACTAACTGATAACCTTTTTCCATGTAAACTCCTTCCTATGTACGTATCTCATCTTTATTTCTATGTATCTCTGGGTGTTCCTGTTTAAACCCTTTCCGCACGGTAAACGCGATCGCGTCAAAACGGGCCCGTGTACATCTTAGCTTTTGATGCGAATTGCGTCAAAAACATTAAAAAAATCGCCAAAGATAAAGTTTTATCAGAATCGCGTAAAAATTTTTTCTGCGTAAAAGACCCCAAGCTAGGCCTATAAAAAACTAATTGTCAACTCGCTCGTGCGAATGGATTTGAAGTGATAAGGGGCCCCCGTGTCCCTGTTCACTCTCAGCAGGCAGCTTTGTTAGCATGGCCTTCTAGCCATCCGTCTTCCGACATGTGTTTCAGTTTTCCTCCATTTTCTCAAAATCTACTGGCCATATGAAAATTATAATGGTAGCGTTGGAATCCTCATAAAAGTCCGCTTTTATTGGCATATGACCATAAAAAGTCGACTTAGGAAGTATCGAGCTACGAAGGGGTTTAAACGTAAGTATTTCTTATTTCTCTTTACTCAATGTTTTTTGAAGTCGTTAAACTCCGCTATTTTTGCATTTCTTGTTATTTTTGTCTTTCATAAGGCAGAATAATCTCTTGCGAAACCAACGATATATAATAATGCCAGGAAAAAAAATATCGTGGTTGAAATTGATAACAAACAAACATTCGCCGCACAGTCAGGCCATTCCGCGGGGCAACTTAGAGAGCCCCAAATTGATGTCGCAGTGGACGGGAAAAAATTAATAAACTTTTCGTGCCGTGAAAGGGTTAAGCTGGGAAAAATTTGAAATAAACTGAATTATTATAATTTCTATGAAAGATTATATAAACTTTTATAACATTTGTAATAGCTTGAACAGGCCAATAATAGTGATGGTACCGATATTGGATACTATGTATATTACTGGGGTTAATACATATAATATGAAATTAATATTTCTCACTTGCAAATAGGTACCAGCGGGCCTCCGGAGGATTGACGTCAAGTTGCCGCAGCTTGTCACTACTGATGTAATACTACATCAAGATAATCATATAACTGTTGTTTCAAAATGTTTACACATAGAAATATTCAATTCTTCAAATTCTGTACATTAAATTTTCAAAATAATAAATTTTCCCGTTTTGAAAATACACCAGCGGCCCTTCGGAGGGCTGACGGAGGTAAACTTGCCGCCGGCGGCCACCGTTTTGCCGCTCTACAGCCTACGTAGGCCCGCCGGTGATGGTTAGCTGAGTGCATTCTAGTGATTTTTATGTGCTTTAACCCACAATTTCAGTGGTCGTGAACTTGCCTAATAACATCTCACTACCCCAGCTTCCATCATTCACCATTCATTCAATACTTTCGCTTTACTCACATACCTCTCTTAAGTTGAGTAGAGTGTACCTACTCTTCTCAGACATCCCTTTCCACATCACACATTCCTTTATCCCCTAAAATAATCTTATAGGTATATATGCATTTCAACCAATACTCCCTATTGACCAATACTCCTACCAGTCTAGTCAAGGTACCTTACTCTTCTCAGACATCCTTGCCCACCAATCACACATTCCTTTTCCTCTACATACTCTTTTAGGTAAATATGCGTTTCAACCCAAAACTCCCTATTGCCAAAACTCTACCATTAAAGTGTATCGAAATATGATAATTTCTATTAAACTATTATAAAAACTTTTTATAACAATTTTTTGATAGCTTGAACAGGCCTAATAATAGTGATGGTACCGATATTGAAATACTATGTATATTACTGGGTTAATATATATATAATATGAAATGAATATTTCCCACTTACAAATACCTACCAGCGGGCCTCCGGAAGATTGACGTCAAGTTGTCGCTGCTTGTCACTACTGATGTAATACTACAGCAAGATATCATATAACTGTTTTTCAAAATGTTTTTCATATAGAAATATTCAAATTCTTGAAATTCTGTATATGAATTTTCAACATAGTAAATTTTCCCGTCTGAAAATACTCCCGCGGGCCTTTGGAGGGCTGACGGAGGTTTAAAATTTTCCGCCGGCGGCCGCCGTTCGCCGTCTACAGCCTACTTCGGCCCCCCCGGTGATGGTTAGCTAGGTAAGAATGCATTACTATTTAATTATTGTGTTTTGTAAAGTTCATTGGAAGAATTGTATTGTCCAGCCCTTTAAATATATTGGTTTTTGTGGGTGATAGAAGACCCTATGTGAATTTAAAAAGAAGAGAGTCACGATTTGGTGTTGTGTATATGTTATTATTATTTTTTATATACTTAGTTAGATATCTGGTTTGGATGCGTGATGAAGGACTGAGGAACAAGGACCTTTTTTTGGGGGGGGGGGGGAAGAAGCCATGTAACGCGAGAAAATGGGTTAAACCTTTTGACTCATGATTGACGAAAAGTTTACGTTGAGTGGGGGGGTAAAGTAATATATAAAGTCGAGTAATTAAAAGCTCGTCATTTTTTTTCACTCCTCATTCTTAATCACTAGATATAGTTTTCCCACAATACTTTTGTGCCTGCGATCGCTGGTGACGTCAGGCGGGCAAGGCGAACAGGAGGAAGGTATACCCATATTGCCTCTCTCTGTCCCGTTTTCCAGCTGGGAGCACGTGTGGGGGAGTTGTGGCTATCAACCCTGTTAAAGGTATGTGCGGGGAAGTGTATTGGTGGGGATGTAGGGGGGATTGATTATTTATATGTTATAGCTTGAATGCTCATTGCTATTGATTATTTAAGGTTTTGGGGGGCGGGGTGGAGCTGACGGGGGTGAGCAGCTTTGGGAGCGGGTGAGCGTGAGCTGAGTGGATGACTCGGACACACCAATGGATACAGCAAAGGGCCCATGTTTCATAGCTGGAGTGTGTGTGTATTAGGTACTTTACACATGATTCAGGGGTGACGGGAAGTTACAAAAGGGGATTCAGTGTGAGGGGAAGTACACAGTGATTCGTGTGACGGGAAGTTAACAGTGACAGTGGGGTGAAGTGTTTTTGGGTTTTTGTTTAAACACGAGCTGAGATTTTGCGTCGTGTCGATGTTTCACATTATTACATTTTATTTATTTGTTGAAAAACCTTAGGTTAAATAGGGAAGTGAGTACTGGCCAATCAGTAGGTGATAATATACTGAAATCCTGTTACGAGTTGTTTTTTCAGACCCAGGGGTACTCACATATTCTCTTAATCTTTTATTTTTTTTTCCCACTTATTGTGGGTGTGGCAGGGGTAATAGCCAGGATTGTGGACCCCTTCGAGTTAACATTAAAGCTATAAAGGGGGGCGCTACACTTAAACCACCGTTTGGGTTGTGTTGTATTGTATTGGTCTAAACTGCACTTATACCTTTATGTATTTCATTTTTCCACCTACAGTATACATGCATTCCACGCACTAGTACACCGGTGCTCGAATGTCTTTTATCTTATCTTTGCCTCTCCGTAGCATTGATGAGAGGAGGATGCGGGTCAGTTCGTTCACAAGTTTTTCGTACACCAGAAATTTCCCGATCATTCGTAGACCTAAAAGTTGTTTCGTAGTCTATATGAAACAATAGTCGTTTCGTACACTCAGCTCAAAAGTTTAACTTGATGACTAGAGTTACGAAACGACACATCAGGTATGTACGAAAAAACTCAAATCAGTGTACGAAACAACTAACAAAAAAAAAAACCCGGGTACAAACAACTTGTGTACGAAACTCCTGTATTGCTAGTCCATCCGTATCCTTCACTTGACTCACTCCTCCATCTCATCCTTGTCTCCTATTCTCCTCCTTCACTTCCCGCATCTTCCTCTCCCATATCGTCTTCTCTATACACTTCTAGCAAAAAACACATTCTTTTTTATTTGCACTTCACTCATTCCAGTCACCTATAGGCATTCGGCAGCATACCATTCATTGCACCCTTTATTTCAATTCACATTCCCCCTACAGCGTCCTGACCAACCATAAACAACTCAACATGAAATAAACAACTAATAACATAACTTTATATGGCTTTTTATATTAGAAAAACCTTCATCATGCGACCTACGAAGTTACGAACAGTGTGCGAGTGCTCTTCAGCAACCCCTTTGTACTACGGTGGAAAAACGAACAAATATGGCGGATGAAAGTTTCGCAAAGATTGTTTGAAAATACCTCTAAGCGCGTTTTCGAACGTTCCCAAAAATCAATAAGTGCAAAGATGATCTTGAGACGCCCTTACGAACGTTCGAACATCCGGCCCCCGCCAGCTGGCCTCTCTCTCGTAGGCCTCAGGCCGGCGCGGCGTTTATTTAATTAACCTAATATATGCATGGTAGCGCCCCTAACGAATTGTTGCTACTGTATTATTCAAGGTACTCTACGGTAGTATAGCTTAGCTTGTTTGTTTGTTTAGAGGATAATTCCTCAGCAGGGGCCACTTTAGGGCAGACATTCAGAGAGAGTTAAAGGGGCACGGTGTTTGCTTAACTAACTTCCTCTATTTCTACCCCCCCGGAGCTCGGGAGTTTTCCAGTACGAGATATGGCAGTGGCGGTACGTTGTTGCTATGGGCTTCGATAGCTGATTGGCTGAGCGAGAAACAATGACGCCCACAGCCTCGCCAGCGAATCACATAGTATTTCTCAAAAAGTGTCAGCCAATCAAAAGGCTTCCCACGCTCTCAGCTGTTTTTAAAAAAATTTTATCATCACACCAAAATGCTCCACCCTTCTTCCTCCTCCTCCCCTCCTCCACCCCCCTAGCTTCTCCTTTCTCCTTCTCCTCCTCCTCCTCCTCTTCCTCCTCCTAATTAACCTTTTCTTTATAGCAGTTGGTAGTAGTTGTAGTATAGCAGCAGTAATAGTAGTAGTAGTAGCAGCAGAAAATAAGCCGTTTTTTTATCGTCCAAGCACCGCCCTTGGGGTTACGAAGACCACTCCAATAACACTTGCTAAAATGTGTATTATACTGCTTTGTGATATGTTTGCAATGTTTTAGACTGATTATTATTTCGGCCCCTACCAAGCTTGTTGTGTTGTTGTCCCCAAAAACCAATCCGTTTTAAATTGCGAGAAAAAACGGTCTTCGTACCAAGACATGCTTGGACGACAAAAACACGGCTATAGTAGTGTAGCACAGTAATAGTAGTGGTAGTAGTAGTAGTAGTAGTAGTAGTAGTAGTAGTGGTGATGAAGGAGGAGGAATTAGGTAGAGAAAGAAGGGAAGAATAAAGGGTAAGGGGAAAGGAAATAAGGAGGAAAAACACGGCTATAGTAGTAGTAGCACGTAATGTAGTGGTAGAAAGTAGTAGTCGTAGTATAGTAGTAGTGGTGATGCGGAGGAGGAATTAGGTAGAGGAAGAAGGAAGAATAAAGGTGTAAGAGGAGGATGAGGAGGACTATACCTTGTCTGTCGCGGAGCCGTGCGTGGTGGTGTATGGTGTGGGTGAGTCGTGGTGAGATGCCGCCGTTCACCACTCGGCCCAATCACCCCATAAAAAACTCATCACGAGCGCATGGATTATTATACGGCCTAATTTCATTTGTATACTTGCCCTGTTCAGTTCTTGAGTCAGAAAACATCATATATACTCAATTTATGAGCATTTTTAGTATATTGCGTGCTCCAAAACTGCCTGTAGGCAGTTGCCTGTTTTGACAGATGAACGTCTTTAAGTACGTCATCAATCTGCACGCTGAATTGCCAAAACAGCTGATGGATGTCGCTAGGTCGTGAAGCATGGACGTTAGCCTCTCTGAATGTGGGCCCCGGGGGACATTCAGAGAGAGTTAAAGGGCACGGTGGGTTTAGCTTAATAACTTCCTCTATTTCTACACCCCGGAGCTCGGGGGATTCCAGTACGAAAATATGGCAGTGGCGGTACGTTGTTGCTATGGGCTTCGATAGCTGATTGGGTGAGCGAGTACAATGACGTCACAGCCTCGCCAGCGAAACACATAGTATTTTTCAAAAAGTGTCAGCCAATCACAAGGTTTCCACGCTCTCAGCTGTGTTTACAAATTATCATCTACACAAAATGCTCCACCCTTCTTCCTCCTCCTCCTCCTCCTCCACCACCCCCTAGCTTCTCCTTCTCCTCCTCCTCTTCCTCTTCCTCCTCCTAACCTTTTCCTTATAGCAGGTGGTTTGTAGCAGCAGTAATAGTATATTTGTAGCAGCATAATAAGCCGTGTTTTTATCGTCCAAGCACCGTCTTGGATTACGAAGATCACTCCAATAACACTTGCTGAAATGTGTATTATACTGCTTTGTGATATTGTTTGCAATGTTTTAGACTGATTATTATTTTTGGCCCCTACCAAGCTTGTTGTGTTGTCGCAGAAACCAATCCGTTTTCAATTGCGAGAAAAACGGTCTTCGTACCAAAACGATGCCTTGGACGACAAAAACACGGCTATAGTAGTATAGCAGCAGTAATAGTTTGTGGGGAGTAGTATAGTAGTAGTAGTAGTAGTAGTATATAGTAGTTAGTAGTAGGGTGATGAAGGAGGAGGAATTAGGTAGAGGAAGAATGGAAGAATAAAGGGTAAGAGGAAGGATGAGGAGGAAAAAACACGGCTATAGTAGTAGTAGCAGCAGTAATAGTAGTGGTTTAAAAGTAGTAGTTGTAGTAGTAGTAGTAGTAGTAGTGGTGATGCAGGAGGAGGAATTGGTAGAGGAAGAAGGAAGAATAAAGGGTAAGAGGAAGGATGAGGAGGGACTATACCTTGTCTTCGCGGAGCCGTGCGTGGTGGTGTATGGTGTGGTGAGTCGTGGTGAGATGCCGCCGTTCACCACTCGGTCCATCACTCCATAACAAACTCATCACGAGCGCATGGGATTGTTATATGGCCTAATTTCATTTGTATACTTGCCCTGTTCAGTTCTTGAGTCAGAAAACTCATATATACTCAATTTATGAGTATTTTTATATATGTTAAATTCTCTACACCCCCCCTTAGGCAGTCTTTAAGTTTAATACTTTTTAACGTCTTTAAGTACGTCACAATCTGCACGCTGCATGCCAAAACAGCTGATGGATGTCGCTAGTTTGTGAAGCATGGACGTTTTGCGTCTCTGAATGTGGCCTCAGCAGGGGGCGTGTTTGTCGTCCAAGCATCGTCTTGGTACGAAGACCATTTTTCTCGCAATGGGAGTTTCTAATAAACTCACGCTCAAGCCCGTCTCACGCGCTTTCACTTCCTCTGAACTTTCAGCCTGAATGATCTATCATTTACCGTAAATTCCCTGTGCTTTTTCGGGACATATCAGAATTACCCTTCAATACACAACTGAACAGTTCCGATAAAAAGAGTTTATCTTTTTTATTTGTCTGCACTTGGTAAAAAATTGCCAAAAAATTGAATACTTGCAAAAAATTTTAAAAATCGTCTTTTCAGAAAAAACGAAAGTTTTCACAAGAATGGGGCCTTCGGGAAATATCACCTGTAGAAAGCATTCCCTGAGTCCCTATTTAGGTTTGGGGTCTGTCTGTCTTGCGACGAACTTTAAAACCAAAAAGAAATTTTTAAGGCTTGGCCCCGCCCGAAACAGTCCGGGTGAAACATTTAAAGCGTTTGTTTACTGCAGAGCTCCGCCCCCCATCCATGTCCTTCCCTCAATCTCATAACCCTTCCTCTGAATCCCCTATGCCCCTCGGGTTTATCCTTTTTAAACAAAGGGAGGGGGGGCAACCCCCCCCTCTCAAACTTCTTACACACAACGGTCGGGCTAGGGAACGGGAAGGACTGAAAGGGGAACTTTCTGCTGTCACGGCTTTATTACCCAAAAACTACACCCAAGACAAAAAGTGCTGCACGTCTGTCACGTAACTACATCGCCCCTCCCATCGCCCCAAACACAAATCACAGTCAAAGCAGGGGACTATGCACAAATGGGGGAATTTCACAAAGCAGGGGAAATAAGGAGACAAAATCTCCTTTTTGTGGGAAACGGAAAATTTGGACGGGGCCACAATATTCCCGTGAGAAAAGAAGTGTGATGAGATAAGCGGGGGTGATAGTTATAGGATGACAGCCTCTGGTTTGAAAGTTAGGAATTCAGAGATAGAGCCCGGGGGTAAGGGAGCGGCGGGGCTGGCTGTCCCCCCCCCGTGTCGTTTTCCCAAAGGAAAGTGGGTGATAGCAGATCCCCCAGCGGGGTGGTTTCTGTGGAGATCTGAAAGCCACACTCTGCTTTTGGAAATTTTTGTCGTAAAGGGGCACATACACCAAATAGGTACTCTGAAAGCTTACATACAAGTAACTTTTCCCGAAGCCCCATTTTGCTTCAACTTGCGTTTTTTCATGAAAAAACGATTTTAAAGATTGAGTTTTCAAGTATTCAAGGACCCCTTTTCTCACACAAACACGGGGTATTATGAAGCTTTTGGGGGGGAATATAGGCTAATATCCCCTACTAATTCTTTTTGTGAGAAATGCACCATAAATTAAATATATGGGTTTTTTGGGGCCAAAATATCAAACATGCGGGGAAAGCGCTGTGATTGGTGGACGTAGTAGCGCAGACTAGATCTCGCCTATAGCTGATCGGGTTGTTTTGGCTCAGCAGCGCATTTCCTATCTATGCATTCACATGCCCAGACAAAAAAAACATATTTGTTTGTTTTGTGCTAATGTGCAAAAAACCACAATTAAAAAACTCCAAAATGTGTTTCATGCTATGCCAAAAAGACAAGAAAAGAGAAACTGTGGGGATGTCTGAAAGGCGTGATTTATCGATAAAGGGGAAAATTCATACTTTTGTGTGAAGACCTTTTTGATGTATTATTAATGTATGTACTTGTGCATGGAAAATACTTGAAAATGATATGTAGCTATGGGCTTAGCGAGCTGTGTAATTGGGGGAGTAGTATGCATATGCAAGGCTTTTGAGAGGGAGGGGAACAGGCGGGTTTTTTTCATGTAATATCAACACGCAGTGACAATTTAAATTCTAGGCCCTTTCCCCCCTTATTAGATTTTTTTTTTCCTCCAGCCTTCACAGACCCCTTTCAGATACCTCAAAAACTGTAATTTAAAGTGGGGGGTAGAGCCCCCTTCCCCCCCTCCCCTCCTTAACGACCCCCCTGACTCTCAAAATAAATGTTTAAAATTACTAATCTAACCTCACTATAACCTAACCCAAACCCAATCTCACTAATAACCCATACGAGACCCCCCATAAAAAAAAAATTACTAACCAAACCTCCCTTGTAAATTTAGTTTTAATTTTACAACCCAACTAAAACCTTTCTAACTTTCATTTCCCCTACTCTGCAAGATGACCATAATCCCCCTTCAAGTGTGTAGAGTATTTACTGTGTTTTGAATAGTAAGTTGTAGTTTATAAGGAAAAAATGGGTAGACAGAGATAAGTGGCCCCTGACACAGGTAAGTGATGACTTCTGGGATCGGCCCTTCCTTATAGGAGCTTAAAGAACCCGCAATGACATGTACACTAACAAAGACAACTCATAGAGGGAAAAGGGAACAGTTGGTTAAAAGGCTGTAGTGGTGGGGAAAAATGGGAGTAGATGCGAATTTTGTTTGTTTTGTTATGTGGGAAAGAAAGCCTACATTTCTACCTGTTTTCCCCTATGAGTTGTCTTTTGCTAGCTTTACATTTATTGCAGGTTCATTTTAAACTCCCTTAAGGGAAAGCCCATCCTAGAAATCATCACTTGTCTGGGGCACAGGCCCTATTCCCGCTATCCCTTTTTCCTTAAAACTACAACTTACATATTCACAACACGTGAATACCTACTACACACTTGAAGGAGGATTCTGGTCTCTTGCGTTAGGGGTAATGCAAATTGGGGTGTATTAGTAGGTGAAACATATATAGTCCGCTTCACAGTTGTTTTGCTCTTTGTCTGCGCTGTTGACGCCCAAAACAGGGCCCCCATCTTTTTTAGAGCGTATTTTTTCCCGTATTTAAAAGGGGCTTTTACATAAAAATCTGTTCATATAAAAAAATAAACCCCGCCCAACTATTGAGGCTTGAAGATTTCAAATAACCTTTCCCTTAAGTAGAGTAAAGGTCCCTTGTTTTCCCAATATTTTCACCAAGGCGAAAAAAAAATGATAAACTACATTTTTTTTAAAGAACTTTTCATTGTTGTTTTAAAGGGGGTAATTCTGATATCCCCAAAAAAAGCAAAGGGGAAATTTACTAAATGATAATCATTACCTAAAAAGGGGCGGGGAAAAGTGAGAGCGCAAAAAATCTGGGCTTAGCTTTAAAAAACCCCCCTTTTAAAAGGGATTGGTTTTTGCGACAAAAACACAAAATTTGGTAGGGGCCAAAATAATAATATCAAAAACATTGCAAACAATATCACAAAGCAGTATAATAACATTTCAGCAAGGTTAGGGGGTGGTCTTCGTTTAACCAGACGGTGCTTGGACGATAAAAACAGGGTTTATTATTGCTGCTACTATACTACTATTCTGCGCTAACTACAAATACTACCAAACCCATAAAAAAGGTTTTGGGGGAGGAAAAAGGAGGAGGGGAAGGAGAAAGGAAAAACTAGATGGAAGAGGAGGGAGGAAGAAGGTGGAGCTTTTGGTGGGATGATAAATTTGTAAACAAGCTGGAAACTGGAAACTGGATTTGGGCACTTTTTGGAAAAATACTATGTATTTTGCTGGCAAACCCTTATCTTTTTGGGGGGTTTTTTTTGGTTTTTCTTTTTTTTGGGTTCCGGGGGGTTTGAAAAAGAAAAGTTGACTCCAAAACCCTCCCCAATCCCGAAGTCGGGAGGAAATTAGAGAGGTTAAAAACCACGTGTTTAACTTCTAACTCCCCCATTTCAAGGAGTTTTTTTCCCGTAGTTCTCTCTTTTTTACGGGTTTTCTTTTTCCCCGATATTCCATTGTACTGGGGCTTTGCCTTTGGGGAAACCCCCGGAGGGGGTCCCCCCCAAAGGACCCCCCCGGGGGGGGACAAGGCTTTGGGTTTTTTTAAGGAAAGGGGGTTTTTTTTTGGAGGGCACCCCCGCTGGTGGGGGGCGTCCCCCCCTGTGGTGGGCGAGGGGGGCCCCGGGGGTGCCGGGGTTCCCCATCGGGCCTTCCCCCCAAAAAAAACCCCCCCAAAAAACCCCGGGGGAAAATTTATTGTTTTTTCCCTTTTTAGTTTCTTTTCAGAAAAACAAAAACTCCCCCTTTTATATTTTTTTTATTGCGTGTCCAAAAACGCTTGTAGGCCCTTGCCTGTTTTTTACAGCTCAACGTCCTTAAGTACGTCATCAATCTGCACCTGAATGAAAAAAGCTGATGGATTTTGCTAGGCGTGAGCATGGACGTTTCCTCTCCTGCACCGTAGGGTCTACCGCCGTATTCCCTAGGTGTCCTTCGTAGGGAAGTGGCGTTCTTATGGAATTTCTAAAAAAATTGCGAAAACCTGGGCTTAAATCATATAAAAATAAAAACAGCTGAAAATAAAAGATAAGAGATGGGGTAGTTCCCCAGCCTTTGCACTTTGCAGAGGTTTTTTGAAATTTTACATAAAATCGTATTTGTAAAATATTTGCTATCCGTACAAAGGGAGATGCTGGTTTAATGTACCGAAAAAACATATTGGGCTCCAAATATAAAAACTTATAAAGTCTCAAAAATTGTCATCGCAAAAAAAAAAAAAAAAACTGTCGCTGTCAAATTCCCCCGAGAGAGAGAGGAGAGAAGAGAGAGAGGAGAGAGGGAAAAGAGAGGAGAGAGAGAGGGGAGAGAGAGAGAGAGAGAAAGAGAAGAGAAAAGAGAGAGGGGGAAGAGAGAGGAGGGAGAATGGAAGGAGGGCGGGGGAAGAGAGAAAGGGTTTTGAGTTAACCCTTGCCTAAGAAAATGATTTTGGAAACCCTTGGGCTCCCAGGCGCAGTTGTAAAAAAAAAAAGTTTTTACCATACTACAAAAATTAAGGAAAAAAGACCCCTAAGGGAAAAACCAACTTTTCTCTTAAAACGATTTGTTAAAAAGGGGTTGTGGGAATTTTAAAAAATACAAAATGATAGATTAATCAAGGGAAGGGAAAAAGGGAATAAAATCAATCCTAATTTCAAAAGGCCATTTAGGTTAAAAGTGGAGGGGTGGTTGGGGGGAAAAAAATTCCCAGGATAAAAACAGGGGGAATGGAAAGGCAATTTTTAAAAATTGGGAAGGCACCCCAGGAATTTGGGGGTTAAAAAGGAAATGGGGTTTGAAAAGGAATTGAGGGGGGAAGGGAAAAATTCAGGGTAGAGGAATTGAAGTTGAAAGGAATTAGGGGGGTTAGGAGAAACCTAGTAAGGGGTTAATTAGGCAGAAAAGAAATATTTCCATTTTGGGGAAATAAGGTAGAAAGAGTGATCCAAAATGGATGACCACCATTTAAAACCAAAATTGGAAAAAAAAAAAAAACCCCAAATTT
>JACEEZ010018089.1:0-48666 GCA_016584305.1 Chionoecetes opilio
GACAAATAAAACCTTTTGTGAAAAATTTTTTTCCTTTACGCCTTTACCCGTTGCCTACAAAAGTAGTTACAAAAGAAGCAGAAGAAGAATTGTGGAAAAACTTTTTACAAGCCTATTGACACCTGTTTTTCGGCTAAATGGGTGCCAGCGAGCAAGCGAGCTTGGGACAATAACTGAGATTTTCCCTTGAAAACTCTAACACGTAGAAAAATTAAAGCTAGCCACTTCCTTTAATTTTAGATGGTTTTTTAAACACGTAGAAAAAATTAGAGTTAGCTCACTTCCAGATAGACTTATTTAATGGGAAAAAAGGCGAGATTTACCCTACATACCTATTTATGTGAAAATTTTAGTGAAAAATAGGAGTATTGCTAGGGGATAAATATAGGGTGGACGAAATACAATGCCCCATATTAGCCTTTCGGGAAATTTTTCCCCTGAAATATATGACATCATAGTTTAATGCCGGTAAAGGGAAAATTTTTTGGGAGTTTTTTTCGCAAGTTCTCCCGCTGAATATACAGAGACGTACCGGGGTATACCTTGTCGCTGACCCTAGTTCGAGTCCCGTTTCCCAGAGAAAACTTCTAGGGCCACTGTGGCCCGCCCCTTACCCGGGGCCCGCGGCGGTAGGGGGCTGACCCGTTGTAGTGGGGGAAAAATGCCGTTCATCTTTAGGTCAGACAACACACTGGGGGCCTAAAAATACTCGCTTTCCACATCCCCCACCCTGTCACTACACACCTGTAGGCCCTCGCAACACACCTGTCGGCTGTGTTCCCGTAAAAAAAGATTTGGGAATTTTTCGAGGGTGTCGTCGAAAACGTATTCCGTCAAACCTTCCCTTTTTCCCCATCCAAACACCCACCAAAAACCCACACACACTACCAACCCTACCCCAAATCCTGCAATACCCACCTAAAATACAACCCCACACACCCCTTTATCCTAACACACGGATGCAGTTGATGGGGGCCGCCATTTGAATCAGGCCGCCTATATTAAATGCTCCAAGCATGCTTTTATGCATAACCTTATATTTTTTAAATAAAACCTCCCCAACCCTTTAAAACCAAAAATTTAACCAAAGCAAACCTAACCTTAACAAAAAAAGTATACCAAACCCAAAACCTAACCTTAACCACAAATTATACCTAGCCAACCTAACCTTTCCACAAATATCCCAAACCTAACCTAACGTAACCTAACCTTAACCCCAAAATATACGTCTGCTGGGTATGCATGCACTATAGGCGGCCTATTTGGAAACGGGAAAGGTTCGAGGGAAATTGGTTTTTCGACGACCCGGGCGAAACCCCCAAACTAGTCCTCGTGGGAACCTTTCCAATCTTGCCGTCGAAAATTCTTTCTTTCCCCTTCAAATATTTCTTTTCATTCATTTTAAATCTTTCATCAGGGCCAATTTAACATATCGTTGATATAAAAAAAAATACTATTTTTAAAAAATTTTAAAACATTTAAACTTTAAAAAAAATTGAATTAATGATAGGCAGGATAGTATGATTCAGCAGGATACTATATACATAGGACATAAGGATAATCCCGGGGATGCTGGTCTGATTTGTTCTGTATCTTTTTACTGTGAACATCAGGGGGAAAACTGTTTTAGCCTGAGGATGAAGCTGCACAAACAGTACTTTGTTTATTACCCCCCCCTTTATCGCTAATTTGATTTTATTAAATACAATATTAATGATAGGAAAGGAGTTTGATAGGTTTACCACTTTAGGGGGGAAAACAACGAAAGATATAGGGGGATTTTGGCTGTAAGGCTTTCACTCAAAATTTTGGGTTTGGAAAGATTGTTTTTATATAATCCTCTCAATGACAAAGTATATTTTAGGTTTTCCTATGATAGCATACGTATAGCATATTGGAAGTTTCGAGGATTTTTACAGTACCTCAAAACCTCCATTTTCTACCGTCGAAAGTGTTTCCTCGAAATTTCCCCTGTAATCCCCCTGTTTCAACGGCGGCCCGATAAACGAATACCCTAACACAACCTTACACATCTAAAACACACCAAAACACAAAAACCCTTACAACTTTACACACCCCCCCAAACCCCACACACGCTATCACAACCCCCCAAAATCCTGACACAACACACCCCCTAAATATTCCACCCCAACCCGCCCCCCTGTTTCCCCTTTTCATACCCCCACCAAAATTTCCCACCCTTCACCCCCACCACCCTAGAACCCCCTTAAAAACCCCTAAAACCCCCCCACACACAAAAAACCCCCTTAAAAATCCCCCACAACAATTTCAAAAAAAACGTAAAAAACACCACACCAGATCCTACGGGGGTATCCTAATATCCTCCCACCTCGTATCGGGCACTGTGGGTCGGGACCGGGAGGATTGTGTGGACTCGTAGAAAACACTATCACACAATGTCCTAACACTATTGACTCTGAAAGCCAGGCAAGGCTAATAACCCCCAACCAAAAAACCCCACATCAAACTCACACTTTGCCAGATCACCCTAAAAAAAATAGCCTTATTAGGAAATTAAAACTCCCCTTTTGACTCAATTTCCCGTCCACACACGCACCGCACATAAAATATTTTCATGAACTCAATGGTTTCTTTTTTCCCCCTTTATGCCTTTTTTTTCCCTTTTTGAAGCCAAAAAATTTTCGCAAAATGTAACTTTTGATTGGCAACCTTTTTTGGCCTGCACAGTTCCGCCCAAAAAAAACAGTTTTCGCGTATAACTGAAAAAAAATTTCTTAGACTACATTAAATGTTTTTGTTTTCATATAGTGAATAGTTCCTGCTAAAAGAGTTTAAAGACGAAATATAACTTTGTCCAAATTTTTCTTTTTTTCGCCTGTATACCCCTTGCCCCAAAAGTAGCACAAGAAAAGAAGAAGAATTTTGGAAACTTTTCAAGCCCATTGACACCTGATTTTGGCAAAAAGGGTCCAAGCGAGCGAAGCGAGCTTGGACTAATTATATTATATATATTATATATATATATATATTATATTATAATATATATATATTATATATAATATATATATATAATATATAATTATATATATATAATATATTATATAGCGACTTGTTCAAAAATTTTTTAAAGAACAAAATTCAAGCAGTGAGCTTTGGACATACAAGGCTCAATACATGGCTCTGGACTACAAACTTTCTCATTTCGAATAAGAATTCTTGATTGCCCCCCTCTATATTACCACTCAAATTTGCAGCGCCCTAATCCCTTTGGGCCCCTCTATTTATCTCAGATCAGTCTTTCCAAAAGCAGGGTGAGGTCGCTAGCTCTCGTCTTGGGCTTTTACGTCACAAACTTCAATAAATCGTCTTTTTTTCCCATCATGCACATACCGAAAACCCCATTGATGCCTGTTTAGTGTTGAAATATCAGTTGTCCATCCATAAAACGAAAAATCTTTGGGTGCCTAGCTGATCTCATTAAAAAAGTCTTTCTCAGATAAATGCCCATAGCCATAAAACATAACACATTCTGGATTCGATTTTACAGCATCGACACTTGAGATTATCAGGGGTTTTAGCACGTGAAAACACATTCAATTTTGTTCATTACACTTATACTTTTCAAAAAAGTTGGATAAGCTCGGGTGTAGTGGTCAAATGACCATCTACACCCTTGTTACCATTATGTAGTGCCCACCTTGGGGGGTACTCTACAGTTCCGGTTAACCGCTGCCCCCACCCACATTAAGTGGGAAAAAAAATTTTGAATGAACAAAAATAAAAGATTTAAGAAAAAATGTAAATAGGTTTGGAAAAGAATGACAAAACGTTAAATTTTTCTAATTATAATATTTTAATCTTTACTGTCTCACTTGGGGTTATTATACTTCACAAATTTTTTTTATTAGTCTTCCTTTTCCCCCCTACATACCCGCGAAATTTTCTCAAACGTCATCCTAAAATAGTTTACATCTTTTTGGGAACTTCGGGTTTCACTGTCCCACTTAACGAACGCACATGTAATGCTCAAGTCGTCATCCAATCTAGTTTTCTATCTCGGAAATTTAGTCGCACTTTAACCACTTTAACGTACGCATGCGTATGCTCAATCGACTCTAAAATAAAGTATAGTAGTCTATCCCACTTCCAACGTTTCCCCCCCACTTTTTTTTCATTTTCCCTTTTTTCTCCTTGTCCCCACACGGGGGCTGCGACATGTTTAGTTGCCCCCTCTGTAATTTGGAGCGCTTGGCCCCCTCCGCAAAAGCATCCTACCTTGGGGCCCTAAGAATCACTTTATTAGCCTGGGCAACAAAAGGAAACACCCCGTAGTCATGTCTACATCTCTATTAACAAAACTTTCATAAAAAACCTTTCCAAGGGCGAGAATATCCCTCCCCCCAGGGGGACTTAACTCAATGAAGTCGAGCTGCTTCTAAAATTATCCCAACCTAGAAACCCCGTTCTCCCCTCTTTTTTCGCTACCGTTTCAAATTAAAATGGTTTAAAAATAAAGTCCCAGTGTTCAGGAATGAGGCGTGGGGGAAAAATTCCCTCGCTAGTTTATTGATACTTAGGGGTTTTATTTACATCCTTCCCCTTTTAAATTTTTAATTTCCCCGGCCTTTACAGAGGAAAGTGCCTCTGTTTTGTTTTGGGAAAGTTTACTTGGGATATCTTTTCCTCTCAATGGAAGTCCTTCCCACTAAGTATAATATTTTTGTCTACCCAGGCTGTAAAAAACACCTCTCTATTTTTCTGTCTCTCTTAGATTTTGCATTTTGACTCTTTTCATCTGTGTTTCCCCAGGGATTTTTCCAGTCTCTTTCTTTTTAAAAATTTTTAAACCCTTCCCATATTACCCAATCATTGTGTTTCGGGAAATGCACCCTTTTTTTCTTTTTGGGGGTAATTTTTTGATGCCCATTTACTTATTCGGGTAATCTCTATGCTTATTACCGACCGGCAAGTATTAAAAGTTGGATTGAATTCCTGTATTGTAAAAAACCAAACGCGCGAGTCTTCCTGAGAGATTTTTCCCCTTTTAAATAGTTCAGTGAAACGGTGTGATCAGTAGTAGGGGTTATATCATGCCCCAAAAGGATAAAAATCTCTAAAATTTATCAAAAGCCCGACAACTGCAGTGTTTCCAGGTAGGTACCTGAGTAATTAGATTCTCCGGAAAAGTAAAGTTTTTACTCCGAACGCAAGCGCGTTTTTTTCCGCGTGCGTCCGCTGCTTTAATACAGCACCTTATGTGGCCCAACCCAGACCTCCTTTGTAAAGAAAAAAAGGGAAAACCTTATAGTCGGGGCATGGGGGGGACTAAAACTTTGGGGTTTGACCCGCGCGGCGGCTCTCTTGGGGGTGGGCCAAACTCCCCCCCACAGAAAAATTTAAAAAGGGTTTTTTTTAAAGCTCAAAATAATCACTTTCATTTTAAGATATTTAGCTAAAATTTTTTCCCAAAGGGTTTACTTCAGACTGTTTTTATTGTTACTAAAGGGTTTTGGGTCGAAAGATTGGGTTAGAAGATATAAAAGAGAATCAAGGGAAGTTAAAAAAATTACATTCAAAAGGGCTACGGGGAAACATATATTTGTTAAATTTCCCAAAATAAGATTTTTTAAGAAATTTTAACCAAAAGCTTTCCAAAAAAACTATATATATAAAAATATTATATTTTATATTAGAGATATATTAATATATTTATAATATAATTTAATATATGTAAAAAAGGGTATATGTATATATATATATGTAAAAATTTATAATTTTTTATATATATTTTATTATATTATGATATAATATAGTATATATAATATTGTAAAATATATATTTTAATTTTAATATTTTCTAAATATGTATATTTATGTATAATAATATATATATATAATATTATATAGATATATATATATATTTTTTTTTAAATTGATATATTTAATATATATATGAAAATTTTAAAAATATATATATAAGGTAGGGTATATTATTTTATAAAATTAAAATATAATAAAATTTTATATGATATTATAAATATATAATATAAAATGTATAAAAATTATATATATAATATATATTTTATAAATATATTATATTTTATATAATATACTATTATATTATATAAAATTGATATAAAATATATAGATATTTTTAATAATTATAATATATATAATAATTATATAAAAAATATATATATTAATTTATTTATATTCATTTTTATTTTTTATCCTTAATATATTTTATATTTTTTTTTTTTTTTTTTTAAAAATTTGGGAAACATCTATTAAAAAATATTTTTAAATAAACCCTCAACCAACAATTTTTGACTAGATATTTTTTGACACCTCACAGACACTTCACAGACACGGGGATGACCCCCTCAGAGACCCCTTCACGGGCACCTCAGACATGACGGGACCTCGAGACACTGACAAACCCCACGACACTGACAGACCTGACTGACACTCACAGGAAACCTCAGACACTAAACTGACCCTCAGGCCCACTGACTGACACCTCAGGGGAAAATGACTGACACCTCAGAGAACCCACGGGCCACCTCGGGCCCACTGACTCCACCTCAGGGACACGACGGGCACCCCCACGGGCCCCTCAAAACACTGACTGACCTCAAGAACACGGGACAACCCAACCTCACAGGCACCCCCGAAAATGCCCTGACCCTCAGAGCCCCGGGACGGGCACCCACAGGCACCCGGACACTGACTGACCCCTCAGGGGACACTAAAAAGAAACCTCAGACATTTTGACGGGGCCCACCTCAGAAAAACACGGGACGCACCTCACAGGCACCTAAAGACACTGATTGACACCTCAGAGACACTGCCAGACACCTCAGACCTGATTGAACCTCAGGACACTGACAGGCCCCCTCAGACCCGGGAACTGACCCCCTAAAGGAGAAAAGGACAGGCACCTCACGGGCCCCCTCAGACACGACTGACCCTCACAGCCCCTCAGAAAAAACTGACGGGACAGCTCACGGGACCTCAGCCCACTGACGGACACCTCGGCCCACTGACAAAAACCCCTTTCAACTTTGGACTGACACCTCAGGGGACACTAAAAGGCACCTCAACACTGAAAAGGGCCCCCTCACAGACACTGACGGGCCCCTCACGGGCCTCAGAAAATACTAAACCCCTCAGAGACACTAAAAAATTAAACACCCACAACACTGACAACACTTTCAACACGGGAAGGGAAACCTCAGGGGACTGCCCTGCCCCTCGGGACACTGACAGGCACCTCACGGGCCCACCTCAGACATGACTGACCCTCACAGACACCTCGGGAAAATGACTGACACCTCACGGGCCCCCCTCGACACTGACGACACCTCACGGGCACCTCAACACTGACTAAACCCCTCAAAAGGACACACGGGCACCTCAGACACTGACTGACCCTCACAGACACCTCAGACACTAAATGACACCTCAAAAGCAGGGGGGACAGGCACCTCCCCGGCCCCCCAGAAAATGACTGCCACCTCACAGGCCCCTCAGACAGTGACTGCCCCACCTCACGGGCACCTCAGAAAATGACAGCACCTCACGGGCCCACCTCAACACGACGGGACCCCCTCACAGGCACCTCGGGGACACTGACTGACCCCTCACAGCCCCCTCAGCCACTGACTGACCCTCACAGGCACCTCAGACACGGGACAGACACCTCAAAAAAACACCTAAACGGGCACTCAGACACGACTGACACCTAAACAGGCACCCAGACCTGACTACCCCTCCCAGGCACCTCAAAAACTGACTGACACCTCACGGAAACCTCAGACACGGGACTGAAAATCAACACTGACAGACCCCTCACAGGCACCTCAGAAAAGGGGGATCACACCTCCCCGGCACCTCAGACACTGACTGCCCACCTCAGACACTGACAGCCACCTCACGGGCCCAACCTCAGACACTGACTGACACCTCACGGGCACCTCAACACTGTTTCCCCCTCACGGGGCACCTCGGGACACTGACAGAACCTCACGGGCCCCTCAACACCCCCGGGGCCTCGACACAAACTGACACCTCACAGGCACCTCATACCCTGACTGACACTCACGGGCCCCTCAGGACACTGCCCGACACCCCCAAAGGCACCTCAGACCTGACAGACACCTCACGGCCCCCAGACACCTCCAGGCCCCTCAGACACTGACTGAGACCTCACAGGCACCTCAGCCCACTGACGGGCCCACCTCACAGGCACCTCAGACACGGGACAAAACCCTCAGACACTGACTGACCCTCACAGGCACCTCAGACACGGACGGACCCCTCACGGGCACCAAAGACACTTCGGGACATGCCCTGACCCCTTACAGGCACCTAAAACACTGACTGACACCTCCCAGGCCCCTCGACACTGACGGGACCCCTCACAGACACCTGGGACCCCTGACTGACACCTCACAGGAAACCTCGGGAAACGACTGACACCTCACAGGCACCTCAGAACTTCGGACACTGACTGACCCTCACGGGCACCTCAGCCCACTAATGAAAACCTCACAGACACCTCAGACCCCTCAGACACTGACTAAACCCCGCACAGGCACCTCAGACACTGTTTACCCCTCACGGACCCCAGAAAACTGACAGCCCAAACTCACAGGCCCCTTTCAGACAATGACAACACCTAAAGGGGCCCAACCTCAGACCCCTTTCACGGGCACCTCAGAAAATCACGGGCCCTCAGACACTGACTGCCACCTACAGGCCCCCAGCCCCTGATTTAAACACCTCACATGCCCCTCAGACACGGGACGGGGACACTCACAGGCCCTCGGGCCACTGACTGACACCTCACAGGCACCTCAGACACTGACGGGCACCTAAACAGGAAACCTCAAAAAGGGAACAGACACCTCACAGGCACCTCAGACACTGACAGAAAACCCTCACAGGCACCTCAGACCTGCTGACACCCACAGGCACCTCAAACTGACAGCCCACCCACAGGCACCTCAACACTGACTGACCCCTCACAGGAAAACCCAACCTGACGAAAACCCTCACAGGAAACCTCAGACACTGACGGGACACTCACAGGCACCTCGGGCACTAAAATGACACCTCACAGGCCCCTCAGCCCCTTTGACTGCACCCACATGCCCCCTCAGCCACTGACAACACCTCACGGGCACCTCAGCCCTGCCCAACCCCACAGGCACCTCGGGACACTGACTGAACCCCCAGGCCCCTCGGGGACACTGACTGACCCCTCAGACACTGACAAACACCTCAGACACTGACGGACACCTAAAAGGGCACCTAGACACTGACAGACACCTCAAAAAAAACTGACCCCTTTCCCCAGGCACCTCAGACACTGCCTGACACCTCACAGGCACCTCGGGACACCTCAGACACTGACTGACCCCTCACAGGCACCTCAGACACTGACTGACACTCACGGGCCCTCAGACACTGACTGACACCTCCCAGGCCCCCTCAGACACTGCTGACCCCTCACAGGCCCCTCAACACTGACGGCCCACTGACTACACCTCACAGACACCTCCAAAAGGCCACCTCGGACACTGACAACCCCTCACAGCCCGACGGGACACCTAAAAGACACGTAGGGTTTGGGTAGCTAGTTATTAAAAAAAAAAATTTTTGCGGATCACCCAAGGGATTGCTTTTAAACAGTCACTTTTTGCTCCCTACTCCTTCTTCCCTGTAACTTTTGTTTTTTCCTGGTGTCCCCCCGTTCTTTCCCTCCCAACTGGGCTCCCTGTTTTCTCCTCTTTCCCCCTTTTGTGTCAGAAAAATGGCCGCCCTCCCTGGCAAGGTTTGCTGCCAAAGCAGTTTTTCCCGTTTACCATTGGGAGCCCCGTATTCCCCAAGAGGTGCCCACTGTCACATCTGTTTTTCGGGTCACTTCATAGTATTCACCCACAAAAACCCCTTCACAAAACTTGAAAAAACCCTTTGTGCACGGTCACTAGAAAAAAAAAAATTTCCCCCCCTCAGTGGGTCATTTTTTGATTTGGGCCCCAGACCTGACAGACACCAAAGTGAGGTTTACGCCCCTTTTAGTAGGGGGCTTGAGGCCTCCCCTGTTCAAGGCCCTAGTCATGGGCCAAGAACTCGTCGGTGCACCTTTTTTTCCCCTTCCCAATTTAAAGCTAGCGTGCAGCTCTAATCCATCCTTGTCCACCAAAAGACGGTAATTTCGTCGTCGCCCCCTTGAAATCCCCGGGCACTTTGGGGGCCAAAAGGGAACCAATAGTGGGCCAAGGGGTGCCTTAGCCATGTCCGGGGGGTTTGTAGGGATGCTCTCCCTCCCGTTGTGTATTTTTGGCGAGGCTCTCGTACAAAGGCCCCGGCCACCCCCCGTCGGGATCCTTGTCAAACTGTCTGGCAGCTGACAACTCCCTGGGAGTCAGCGATGTGTATCCGCTATCCGACAAATTTGCTTTTCCCAATAAAGGGGCCCCACCCCGCAGGGAAATTTCCCGACCCCGTGGTTTCCCAAAAGTTGGAAACCCCGCCCGCTTTCCCCAGGGGACCAAAGTGGGGACTCCCGCCCTTTTCGCTTGGAAATTTTTTTCCAAAAGAAGGGCTCGAGGCCCCAAGGTTCCCCGGAACTGGCCAAGACGTTTTGTGGCCAAAGTGCTAATGTTCCTACTCGTGTAGAAAATGGGGCCCAAACTTGGTCCCCGGGCAAACCCTTCCAATTTTTTTTCAATGTCAGGTTCCCCCGTAAGCTTCCTTTAGGAAAACCCGAAAATGAAAAAAAAAAATTTTTTTTATTTATTTTTGGGGGGGGGGTGGACATAGGAAAAATTTAAAAAATAAGGGAAGTATAAAGACCGTGAGACCTACACAGGGGTTTCCTTTTTGTTCCCCCTACGTATTGTGAAGTCTATTTTTTTAATGAAAAAGGGAAAAAAAAAAACATTTATATAGAATACTGGTGTCCTATATTTATAAAGTAGCTAAACTGTTTGGGACTAGGCCTTTACAAACTGTAGGTTTTGGGAAATTCCCGGCCCCCCAAATAAAAATCTATGGAAAATTTTGCTCCAGAGAGAGCAATTCAGGGAAAAATTTAAGAATTTTGATAGACAGGGAAATTTGGGAACATGGCGTGTGGCATTCCTTTTCATGCACGTTACCAGATGCCTCTGTAGCAGGGGCAAAAGGCATAAGGGGGTGGCACAATAAACCAAAATTCCCTCAAGAATTTTCAAAAAAAAGTAACAGTTATTTAAAAAAAAAGCATGTATTTTAAAAATTTTTTCTGTTCAACTTAAAAAAAAAAAACGCGACTAAAAAAATGAAAAAAAAAAATCAATTAAAACTTACTTGCCAAAATCTTCCCACAAAGTCCCGGTTGGCAGCTGAATTTTTTCAGTCCAACCCAAAAAACGCCTCCTGCTGGGTCCCTGAAACTGACGTCAGCGTGCTTTGGGCTTCACGTTTAGGATTGGAACCCCCTCAGACAGGGGTTTTTTTTTTAAAATTTTTTTTTTTTCTTCTTACATTGTATGTTGGGTTTTGAGATTTTTCAAAAAAAAGCGATGTACATTCTTTTTATCTGCCTTTTTTTAAAAAAATAATTATTATAATTTCTTTTTTTATTCGATACGGTATCAAGGTTTTTAAAAGGCACCCTTCATGATTTTTTTTTTTTTCCTTAAATATTTACTTTTTAAAAAATTTTAAAGACGAGAAGTGCGGTTTCAAAATGTAAAAATAAAAAGGAATCTTATTAATGAAGTGTGCAGTACCTGCGTACAGGTCCCAAAAAGTCTGCCCGTGTCCGGGCTATTCAGGGTCCCCCTTTTCTGCAATACAAAGCAAGGGCCGCAGTTGTGGGGCGTCAGTGGGTGCAGCCCGGGTAGGCTGACTGACTGCCCTCAATGTTGGAGGGGGTTTAAGACCTTGTCAGAACCTTTTTACCCATCTTTCCGGGTGCTGAAAATCCTTGTTTTGGGTCTTCCTCAGGTGGGCGAGCTGGAAGTGTGCTGGCTGCTTTCCATCAGCCATCACCCTACAGGGGGGCTCCTGCCCTGTAAAAACATTTTCCCTTTTTGTTCCCAAAACTCCTAAAGAGAGAGTCGATTTATTTTTTTAAGAAAACACCCAAAAAAAAAGAGGGAAAATTTTTTTAAAAAAAAAACCCTTTAAAAAAAAAAAAAAAAAAAAAATATAGGAAATGAAAAAAAAATCAATTGTAATCTACTATAAAAGCAGGTTTTTTGTAATTGTTTTATCATGTTTAAGCAAAAACCTTTCCAGAATCCGCGGAAGTTCCGGGAAATTTTAGCACCTTCCTGTTTAGGAGATTGTAGGGGGAAATTTTTTGAAGGGTGTGCGTGCTGTCGTAGAGTGAGGCGATGGTTTTAAAATCTTTTTTGTCTGGATCAGCAGGGGTTTGGGGAAATTTTAAGGGGTGGGCCTTACTGCCCTTTAGGAGGTGTTGTTCCAGGGCTGATTGGGGCTTTGATGTCTGTTGAGGCACTAAAAAAGTAAAACCAATGTCAGTTTGGCAAATTTCCCCCAGTGGTGAACTCCTTGTCTATGAAGGCAGCAGTGGTGGGGGAGCATTTGGGGGGATACAGACGAGGAAACTTGTACTCCCCCGCGAGATTTTTTGTGTGTGGCAAAGAGCCTGCCTGTGAGCTTGCCATCAGTCTCCCATATATATTGGGCCCGCAGCGAATCAGGGGTTAATGGGGTGCACCTCGTCCATACGAGGTGCACCCAAATTTTTTGCGAGGGGTAACTTAGCACATCGCATTTGGGAAATACTTCCTGGTTTAATTCAGTTTAAGCCCCCGGGGGTACGTTTTAGGGGGACTTAACTTTTTGCCTGCCCGGTCTGAGGGTTGGGGAGGGAACCCTGTAGCTGCGCCTGTACAAGGCCAGATAAATTTGGACTAGGGGGATCCCACAGGGGGAAAATTGTCCCCGCAGGGGGGGCGAGTAACGACGAGCTTTTGGTTTTGTCATGAAAGCTTTAGCTGTTTTTTTAAAAAAAAGCGTCACCAACCTCTTCTCGTCCCCCAGCCCCGTCCAGGGTTGGCCCCCATCTAATATCTGTCTTTGCCTGGCCCCCAAGGGGTCGTCTGCTTGGGCTTTTGGGTTCTTTAGACCGGGAAGCACGTTTTTAATTTCACTGAGTCTTCCCATGTGCTTTGGATGCTTTTGGGGCCCCTGGACTTTTCCCCTGAAGTAAAACACTAAACCCTTTTTGGACACTTTAACACCCCGCACAAAAAATGAAAAAGTCAGGTCACTGTATATATTCATTTTCAGTATTCGTGTAGGGCACTCCTCATCGTTTTTTTAGCTTCCTTTTGAAAGAATAATTTTTTTTTTTTTTGTTTTTCCTCCTTTGGGCCCCCCCAAATCTTGTGTCCACTCGGGGCCCGAAAGTTTTTGGGAAAAGTGAGAAGTACAGCAATTTATATGGGCAGTAATAAAAATTTTTAAAATATTACGTAAATTTTTGGCTTGTATTGAAAAATGAAGAGAACGTTTAAAAATAAAAATTTTAAAACAAGAAATAAAAATTGTGGGTTTTGGGAATAGACTTAATTTTTTTTTTAAAAAAATTCTATATTAAAGTGTTTTAAATTCTATGGGGTTTTTAAACAAGAAAATAAGAAAATAAACCCCCGTAAATTTTTTTAAAAAAAAATTTTCAAACGTTATTAAATATAAAAAAAGGGAAAAGGATGGGGTATTTTTACTTAAAAAACAAAACAAAAACTCAAAAACAACAATAGTTTAACATTTTAAATTTTCTCTAAAAATACAAAGTTTGAATGTTTTTTTCATGATTTTTAAAATAAAAAAAATTTTCAGGCAAAAAAATATCACCTGAAGGGCTTTTTTAAGGAAGCTGGGATCGTTTTACCCTTTTTGCAGAGACGCTGAAGTCTGCAATCTTGTCAGTGATCCTAAACCCCCTCTCCCGCTGCTCCATGGGCCCGAGCTTGTAAATTCACCCAGGTTTAAAGGGGAAAAAATAAAAAATTAAGTACCCGTGACAAAAAAAATAATAATAAATAATAAAAATAATATAAAAAAAAAAAATAAAAATTAAAAGTAAAAAGGGTTTATAAAGATTTACATTTTCATGACGTATTCTATTTAGCTAATTTTTTAAACATTTTTTCGTTTATAAATTTACTTGCGTCCCTCTCCTTTTTCTCCTCTCTCTCTTTTCCTCTCTCTCTCTCTCTCTATCTCTCTTTCTCTCTCTCTTTCTCTCCTCTCTCTCTTTCCTTCCTTTTTCCCTCCCCTTTTATGCTTGCGGACCTTTTAAAGACGTGCGTCTCTGTGGAGGCAAAGTTCGGGGGCCGCAAATTTTTTGGGGCTGCGTGAGCGGGGGTTTCCACAAATTTTATAGAACATTATTTCGAACTAAGTTTGCAATATCAAAATAATGCTGTTTTCCCAAACTGTTTTAAAATATATTTTTTATCAAATGATTCTGGGAAAACAAAATTTGTAAGGGGAAAACATAAAAATGTGAAAATATTGTGTTTCCCCTGTTTGAAAGGGGGAACAGCCCCCCAAAAGCTGCTTGAATGTCAGCTCGACCACCACCACTACCTATATGGTATATTTTCCTGCGTTATTTCTCGTGTTCTCTAGTTCTAACAGAGCTGGGCACGTTCCTGGATTTGGGGTAGTCCGTACCTGTACTTCCGTACTTCGGGGACGCGGGTCGTCCGTACCTGTACTTCCGTACCTTATTTTACTTGGTTCTGTCCGTACCCGTACCTCCGTACCTCCGTACCTGTACCCTATAACTATTAAAACGCGCCTGAAAAAATATAGTCAGTACCTCAAAAATAAAAATAAATACAAGGCTATAATACATCAGAGCTTCATAAATATATATAGCAATATATATTTACATCAAATAATCATCAAATCAATTAAAATAAAATTTGTCTCCAGTCTTCACAGTTCACAAATGAGTGAAATGACTAATTAGTTTAAATCAAAGTTTATTCTAGAGTGTATAATCCTACTCCACTTCCTTCTCCTCCTTGTACTGCTGCTACACCTCCTTGTAGCCTAGGAGGTGCATGTTGCCCTCACAAACTTTGTATGCTAGGCACTGTAGGCAACTAGGCATTATGCACTTATTCAGATAATTAATTTTTACTTACTTTTTCATAATGCTTCTTCAGGTTCACCTTGCTCCTGGTGGTGTAGGTGTAAGTGGCAGCCTTACCCTTAGACAGGCAGGTTTCTGCTGACACCTAGCCCTCCCAGTGTGCACAGACTTCCCCTCCAGTGTGTCATTCTCTGTCCTGACATATGAGTCAAAGACAAAGAACCTGCAATTTTTTAAAGTTTTAATTGACACGATGCGATAGGCGATAAGAACATTAACTATTAAGATCATAAGATGTCAACTTAAAAATATTAAATTAGTAAAATACTGCAATAGAACAGTTAGATTTGTCTACTTCTCAAGGTGCCACAGCATAGCCTTTAGCTGTCTGGTGCCCTCCTGCCTCTTCTCTGATCCTCCTGCTCAGTCCCACTCTCCTCTATGTCTGGGTGAACAGCTGGGAGGAGTCCAGCTCCACGTCAGACAAAGAAATATCTGACGTCCCTGTGGTGTATGGGTTCTGGACGCAGATGGTGCAGGCGTGTGGTTCTGTAGCTCACACTACTACAGCACTATCCCCAGCCCACACTCCTGCTCCTGTCGCTATCACTTCTTTTCACGAAATTTGCCATGTTTAGTTGAAAACCCACTAAACAGAAGCAATACAGTGAAACTTTGAAACGCGTTGCCGGGGATGGACTGTAAACATAAAACGTTGTTGATCTTGAGCTTGATGCCGCACGTTTGGTGTTTACCAGGCACACAGATGCACGGATCTCGCCTTAGGAAATGATCAGCTGACAGCTAGTGCAAATTGCCCGCCAAAACGCGTGAAAGTTATTTGTGGGCGTTTTTCGTCTTTTTTTTTTTTTTTCATCATAGAAAATATCAGGTACGGAAGTACGGCCCCCAAAATTCGCGGGTTTCCGTACCTGTTACTTCCGTACCTTGAAAAATTTTCCGTACCTCTGGACTCCGGACCTAGTTTGGAAGTCCGTAGGTACGGAGGTACGGAGGTACGGACAGAGGTACGGAAGTGCCCAGCTCTGAGTTCTAACCCTCTCACGTGCCCCTCTAGTAGCTACTATATACCATCCTTCCTACAGCATCACGCTACGCCACCAACGTCACGATAAAAAGACGCACGTAGCAAATACGTGGTCTGAACCGGGTTTAAAATATGAACAGTGAAATATCCAGTGTCTAAATACCCAAACCCGAATAAAAAACGAATAAATAAGGAAATGGTTCTCCTACACGTACGCACCACTGATCTATATAACATGGATCGCGGAAAGCCTGGCTCAGCACGGGGTTCCAGCTGGTCCGCATCTTGCCAAAACCAAAACAAAGCCTTTTTTCTGCGGCTCGCGTTGCTGTTGGTTGTGTTATCGCCTCGTCATGCCAAGCTGTGCTGCTATGTCCTGTACAAACAGACACCACACACACACACACGCACCCACCACACACACACACACACACTACCCACACACACACCCACCACACCCCCACACCCACGACACACCCACACCCACACACACCCACACCCACACCCCACACACCCAGACACCCACACCCACACCACACCCACCCCACACACCACCACACCACCCCCCAACCCACTCCCCACCCAGCCCATCCACTCTTAATCCATCTACCCACTCCAGTCATCCCCCTACTAGTTAAAAATATAATATAGGTGGATATGGTATACTTTTTTTTATATAGGTAGTTTGTAGCTATAAGTATATTTTTTTATACTTGTTAACAATTAGTGGGGAACGGAAGCAGACTAAGTGCGGTTATGATACAAATGATCATAGCGCTTCCTAATAAGCGGTGCTTGTTCTAATGGAGATAGCTTATTTTGCGAGAAAAAAAAGAAAAAAAAAAGTTTTCTTTGTTGGTTAAAGTTAGGTTAGGTTTCATTACACCTATAAGGTTAGGTTAGGTTCATTAAAAGCTTTAAGGTTAGGTTAGGTTTCATTAAAACCTATAAGGTTGGGTTTAGGTTCATTAAAACCTTTAAGGTTAGCTGGGTTAGGTTTCATTAAAACCTTAAGGTTAGGTTGGGTTTTCATTAAAAACTATAAGGTTAGGTTGGGTTTTCATTAAAACCCTATAAGGTTAGGTTAGGTTTCTTTAAAAACCTTTAAAAGGGTTTAGGTTAGGTTTCATTATTATTATTATTTTTTTTTGGGGGGGGGGGGTTGCGCAAAAAAAAAAACTATTCCATTGCAACAAGCACCTATTGTAGGCCAAGAAAAAATAGTTGATGTCTCTGAAAACGACCGCGAAACTCTCGTCCTTATTACAAAAAGTTTTTTCGTTAGTCTATATGAAACCATAGTCGTTTCGTACCACTCAGCTCAGAGTTGATTTGACTACTAGAGTTACGAAACGACACCAGGTATGTACAAAAAATAATCAAAATCAGTGTACGAAACTAACTATTTCAATTCAAAAAACCTAATTAAGAAAGTTTTTTTATTAGGCCAAAGGTTTTTGATTCATTTAAACTTCCTGTAATCCCCGAGAGGGAGCTTCTATGGACAATGTGGCCCGCGCCGTACCCCTGGCCGCGGCGGTACGGGCTGACGCCGTTTAGTGGACGAGAAATGCGCGTTCGCTCTTTAGGTCAGACACACACACACTGGGGGGCTAACACTGCCCTCTTAACCTCTCTCGCTTTACCACATACACCACACCTGTCACTACACACCTTTACGGCCTCGCAACAACACACTGTCACTACAACACTTGTACGGCCTCGCAACACACCTGTCACTACACACCTGTACGGGCTCGCAAGACACCCGTCACTACACACCTGTACGGCCCCCGCAACACACCTGTCACCCACACACCTGTACGGCCTCGCAACACACCTGTCATATAAAACCTGTACGGCCTCGCAAGACACCTGTCACTACACACCTGTACGGCTTCGCAACACACCTATCACTATACACCTGTACGGCCTCGCAAGACACCTGTCACTACACACCTGTACGGCCCCGCAACACACCTGTCATACCCCCTGTACGGCCTCGCAAGAACCTGTCACTACACACCTGTACGGCCTCGCAACACACCTGTTGTCTGTGTAAACACCGTAAATAAAAGACTTGGAAGGTTCGACGATGCACTAGGTTGGAAGTTTAGTAGTAGTAGTAGGTGTTAAGTAGTTGTTGGTGGTAATAGTAGTAGTAGGTGATAATAGTAGTAGTAGTAGTAGATGTTAATAGTAGTAGTAGGTGGTAATATAGGCTATCACATGCCAGCAGCCAACACCCGGCCCAGGCCCATGTATTTGTTTGGTGTTGACAAGATGGGGGCTGGTGGCTGGTGGCTGACTTCAGTATCTCGGCCACAGCTAGCCCAGATCCGCGATCCATGTTATATAGATCAGTGGGCAGTATTTGAATACATTTGTATTTAAATACATTTGTGTATTAAAAATGTATTTATAAATACATTAGTATTTAAATACAGTAAATAAATAAATTTAAAGAGTATCTAAATACATTGTATTTAAATACATATAATATAAAAATGTAAATAAATTTTTATTTTGTATTTATTTTATCAGTTAATTGGCCATAAACCCGCCCCAACTATCTGGCAACCCTGATGTTACAGTGAACCACCCGTGTTTTCCCCTTTCAGGAAAATTTCCTTATTTTAAGGAAATTTAAGCCTGAGAAGGAAATTTTTAAAGAAGCGCAAATCTAAGGAAATCCTAAGGAAATCGTTTTTTTCAGACATTATAGAGATATGTAGATTAACTTAAATAGCCAGGTGAGCTATAATACATATTTTATTTGCCTTTGACAAAATGACCAAAGAACAAATTTTCGGTGCTAATTTCTTATATTCATATCTACAGCATCTATAGCAGCAAGGATATTGGGGAATGGGAGGAGGGAGGTGGAGCGCGATGATGAAAATGGGAAAAAAAAGAAGATATTAAAAATAAAATTTTAAAAATAGCTTATAATGATAAAAATATAGGAAATAATGTCAAAAATAACAATATATATATAAAATATATATATATATATATATAATATATATTAATATATATATATATATATATATATATTCTATAATAATATAAGCGAAAGTGTGTGTTGTTTGTCTCTCTGTCGCGATGGGTGCCCCCCTGTGGCGGAATCCATCATATGGCACAGTTTTGGAACCAACTCGCCCAGGGGAAGGTTTAAGCCCACTTATGAGATGATTGATCACTTTTTTCTTTCTTTTTTTTAGCAGTCTATTAGCGAGAATTGTGAAAAAAAATGTGGGTTGCGAGAATTTAGGAAACCTTGATGTAGGGTGATGGGTAATGGGTGAGTGAATGGGTGGGTGATGGGTAATGGGGGTGGGTGATGGGTGAGTGAATGGGTGGGGGTGATGGGTGATGGGTGAGGGAATAGGTGGGGGTGATGGGTAATGGGTGAGTGAAAGGGTGTGTGGTGATGGGTAATGGGGTGAGTGAATGGGTGGGGGGTGATGGGTAATGAGTGATTGAATGGGGGGGGGGTGAAGGTAAGAGTGAGTGAATGGGTTTGGGGTGATGTGAATGGGTTGGGGTTAATAGACATTTCTACATCCATGATTTCCGGAAAGTTAGAAGGGGGTATCTGGAGAATCTGTGTTTGGTGGGCCGGGCGGCCCACCAAACACAGGTGGTGGGCCAAAGGCCCACCAATAGCCCTCCACAGGAGCTAGCCAAAAAGTCCGCCCGGAGGGCGGCTTTGCGGCTAGTATATATATATATATTCTGGTATCTGGTTCCAAAACTGTGCCATATGAGGGGATTCCGCCACAGGGGGCGGCACCCATCGCGAACAGAGAGAAAAAACACACACTTTCGCTTATATATTATAGAAATATATATATATATATATATATATATATATATATATATATATATATATATATATATAATAAATATATATATATATATATATTATAAAATATAATATATATATATATATATATATATATATATTATATATATATATATAATATATATATATATATATATATATATATATTTGTTTTTTTTTTTTTTTGTTTTGTTATTATTGACATTATTTCCTATATTTTTATCATTATAAGCTATTTTTATAATTTGTTAATATTCTTCTTCTTTTTCATTTTCATCATCGCGCTCCACCTCCCTCCTCCCCATTCCCCAATATCCTTGCTGCTATAGATGCTGTAGATATGAATATGATAAGAAATTAGCACCGAGAATTTGTTCTTTGGTCATTTTGTCAAAGGCAAATAAAATATGCATTATCAGCTCACCTGGCTATTTAAGTTAATCTACAATCTCTTTTAAATGTCTGAAAAAAAACGATTTCCTTAGGATTTCCTTAGATTTTGCGCTTCTTAGAAATTCCTCCAAATAAATCTACAGTATTTTTAATACTGGGGGACTTTAACTTGCCTCACATTAGCTGGCCCTCCATGAATATCGCAGGTGGGACACCAGAAGAAAAGGGCCAAGCGGTAAAATTAACCTCACTTATGGAGGAGCATTTTTTACACCAACTAATAATGGAACCACAAGAGGGAAAAATATATTGGACCTCATCATCAGCAAACAGCTACGACTACCTCCACTCCTATGACATGAGAAGACGGTGAGGGTCAGACCAAAAACCTCATCCAGGGTAAGGGCCAACATCAGAAATTTTCCCACAAAAAAACACAACAACGCAGGCAGGATAGACTCTTTCCATGCATTAAATTTTTAGGGGAAGAAACTTTGACTGGGATAAAGCCCGAAAGAACTAGAGCCATAAAATGGGAAAACATCTTTAGTGGAAAAAGCCCACGAGATGTACGAAGTACTCTCCAGCAAATGCCTGCAAATTTGAAAGGGAAAACACATTCCCTCAGGCGGTCGTCGGGAAAGGGAAAACACCAAATACCCAGGGACAGACGAATACTGATGAAAAAGGGGGCCCAATTTACAAAGAAAATTAAAGAAAAGTAACTATGCTGTGGCAGCAAACGCAATAAAAACGTCAGCTACACTTACGGGAAGATGCACTTGCTCAATCACACGTAGGGCAGAGAGAAAAAGAAGAACAACGTGCCGTGGAAAAATATAAAAAGCAACTCCAAATTTTTTTACTTTACGCAAGAAGAGATTGACCAGCAAAATCGGTGGCCCTCTAATGAAAGAGAACGGGGAACTGAAGAGGGGCCCACAGGAAATGGCAGAAATGCTACAGATGAGTATCAGAGAGTTTTAGTAAACCTGATATCAGAAACGGGTAACAGATCCATGTACTTTCTTTAGCGAAAGGAAATGTGCTGACATTCTGCGACGACATTTATGATAACCGGGGAAGACATAATCCAACCCATAAGCAACATAAACCCCCGCAAGCAGCAGCAGGACCAGATGGTTACCTTTACTGTGTTTCTGAAAAATTGTAGGGAAAAAACTGGCCACACCCTGAAGATGCTGTGGACTACACCCTCCTCACTGGCTCCGTCCCCAATGAACTCAAGCTGGGGACAATAACACCCATACATAAAGGAGGAAGCAAAGGACGGGCAAGCAGATACAGCCCAGTGGCCCTCACATCAACGTCATCAAAATCTTTGAAAGGATACTGAGGGCCAAGATGGTAAACCACTGGAAGAAAGAGGGGCCTTCAATGATGGACAACATGGTTTCAGAAGAGGCAGGTCTGTTCAGAGTTCTACAACCCACTATGAGCTAATTAGAAGCAATCAGGAGGAGATAATGCTGATGTAGTCTACTAGACTTGCCAAGGCTTTTGACAAGGTAGATCATGGCTTTCTCCTCCACAAACTCAAGAACCTTGCATAACTGGCAGAGTAGGGAGAGGATCCACAGTTTTCTCACCAAACAGGCACCAAGTTGTCACCCATAAATGGTAAACAGTCATCACAGTGTCAAGTCATAAGTGGTGTTCCCCAAGGATCTGTGCTTGGCCCTTTATTATTTGATCATGATATCAGACATTGACACAGATCTCAGATATTCCACTGCTACTTCATTGCTGACGACACCCGATACGGCATAAAATAAAAAAAATCCCCAGACACCGATCTACTGCAGTGGGACCTCAATACAATAAAGAGTGGGCCGAAAAAAACAATATGGAATTTAACGGAGAAAAAGTTCTGAGATATGGCAGGAAATACCTTTTTAAAGACCACCACTCAATATATGTATCAACACCAAACCATACAAACAAAAGACTTCACAAAAGACCTGGGGGTGTATATGAGCAGCGATGGAACTTTCTCCCCACCCCTACACCACCATCACCCAGACAGCGCGACAGCTAGCAGGATGGGTCCTGAGAAAAATTTCCGTACAAGGGGGAATCCTGCATGCTGACGCTATGGAAGTCCTTAGTAAGACCAAGGCTAGAGTTTCTGCTGCCCAAAATATGGTCAAACCTACAAAAAAAAGGACATCACCCGCTGGAAGCACCACAAGGAAATATACCAACAAAAATATATGGTCTTCAGCACCTCAACTACTGGGAGAGGCTGCACAGGGCTGGGCCTTACTCCTGCAGCGCAGACGAGAGAGGTACATCATAATCTATGTCTGGAAAATCCCCGGGGGGTCTGGCTCCAGAGTCCAAAAGTAGGCATGGAGGAAAACAAAAACCCTAGAAGAGGGAGGCTGTGCTATGTACAGAGTACATGCGCCTCCTCTAAAGGAAATACAAACATCATACACCACAGCTTCTCCCACAATGGTGTACGGCTCTTCAATTGTGCCCCAAGACACATTTGGAACCTAACGGGCGTCACCCCGGACACCTTCAACATCACCTTGACAAGTGGCTGGCTGACATCCCAGACCAACCCACCCACGCCAGGCTACAGTAGCTCCCATGGGCAACACTTTACCTTCAGTGGTCCTGGAGGCAAGGAACAGGGAGCTACATACTAGCCTACACCGGAATGAGTGGAGGACCACCTCAACTCCCCCGATAACGGGCAAGATTCTTCAAAGGTATCAAAGGTAAAGGTAAAGAAATATATATATATATATATATATATATATATATATATAATATATATATATATAAAATATATATATATTATATATATATATATATAATATATTATATATATATATATATATATATATAATATTATATATATATAATTATATATATATTATCATTGTGATTATTGACATTGTTTTCAAAATATTTGATCATTATAAGCTATTTATAATTATTTTTAAATATTCTTAATTTTATATTTGCATTATTATTATTATTATTACATCATTTTTTAATCATTATATTAGCGGTATGTTTGTTTGTTTTGTTTAGAGGATAACTCTCAGAGCCACAGTGATCTACCGCTGCAGTTTAGTGTTGGCCGAGGCACCACCCGGGAGGGGGGTCACAAACCCCCGGCTAACAACCGGTACCCATTCACTGCGGGTGGACAGGGGCTCGGGTTTTAAGGAAGGACCACCCATCTATCTTCGCTCCGCCCGGGGATGAACCCGGGACTCCGGTGTGAGCCGAGCGTGCTAAACCACTACATACGGAGTACCCTGATACCATATGTATCAATGATAATTATAAATATATATATATCATTATGGTTTTTTCATTTTATTATCTTACTAGCCGCAAAGCCGCCTCCGGGCGGTCTTTTTGGCTAGCTCTGCGGAGGGCTATTGGTGGGCTTCGCCCCCCCCCACCGGTTTGGTGGGCTCGGCCCACAAACACAGACTCTCCAGAAGCCCCTTTAACTTCCTGAAATCATGGATGTAGAAATGTATGTATTAACGCCAACCCATTCACATCATAGCCCCTTCTAACTTTCCTGAAAGCAAAGCCGCCCTCGGGCGGACTTTTTTGGCTAGATCTGCGGAGGGCATTGGTGGGCCGAAGATTGTATTCCCACCACCCATTCACTCACCCATTACCCATCACCACACACCCATTCACTAACCCATTACCATCACCACACACCCATTCACTCACCCATTACCATCACCCCCACCTATTCCCTCACCATCACCCATCACCCCCACCCATTCACTCACCCATCACCCCACACCCATTACTCATCACCCCACACCCATTATCATCACCCCACCCATTCACTCACCTATTACCCATCACCCTACATCAAGGTTTCCTCAATTCCAATGATCTGAACTCGAGAAATGCCAGTGGTCGCTGGCAATTTTAACTCAAAGGTTGGTTTCTACTGTGTTTTGGCTCCGCGACTAAATATTTTTCATAAATTAATTTCGCGATATAACATTGATGCACCGCATCTGAATACCAAAAAATTATAGTCTTCTGTTGTTCTACTAATTATATGGATGACATGCATACGATGGAACGTTCTATAATAGCAATTTAATGCAAATTACTCGCCTCGAGTAGCAAAGCTTAATATATTTTTACATGTATATTGTGGCATGTAAAATTTGGGCGATGTCACACTGTTTTCTAAGACAGTACTGCTGCGTCTGGCAAACGCTTGTCAAAATACAATAAGCAATGCCTTGAAAAACGAAGAATAAAGAATGCCGAAATCGGCTTGTTGTTGCGACAATGTAGGTTATAAATTGTGGAGGCGACACGCGCGGCGGGGAGTGGTGGGCGGGGAGATTGTGGCGGGGAGATTGAATCAAAACATTGCCACTTCACGCGTCGACTCATTGCACTTCCAGGCTTTCTATCTGATTGATACACAATAATAACAGGAAAATATGACTGCCTAGGTATAGATAGCTTCTAAACATACGTTATTGACTATATAATATCATAGAGTAGCATTTACCTCGCCTCCTCAACTATAACCTCCTTGGTTATTTGGTTATATACAATGTTTTACAGAATCAGGCTTCTATACAATATACATATAGAAGAAAATCGTTCTTAATATTATACTTTTGTGTTTTAAGTGCAGTGGAATAAGCCCATATTTTGTTTCAGTAGACCAACTTATTATCAAAAAAGTGAGTTAAAAACTGCCAGCGACCCTGGCATTTCGAGTTCCAGTTCTCTCGAATTCTCGCAACCCACTTTTTTTTCTTCACAGTTCTCGCTAATAGGCTGCTAAAAAAGAAAAGAAAAAAGAAGGTGATCGGATCATCTTATAAGTGGGCTTAAAACCTTCCCCTGGTCAATCTGATTCCAAAACTGTGACATATGATGGGATTCCGCCACAGGGGGCGGCACCTATCGCAGACAGACAGACAGACAGACAGACAGACACACACACACACACACACACACACACACACACACACTTTCGCTTATATTATTATTAGATTGATAATTATTACAATTCTTATTAGTATTGCTATGCTAATATTTCATTATTACAATTGCTATCATTGTTATCATCATAAGAACATAAGAACATAAGAAAATAAGGAAGCTACAAGAGGCCGCGAGACCTACACGAGGTAGTTCCTGTTACTTAACACTACCTACATCCACCTTTCATCCCCATCCATGAAATTATCCAGCCTCCCTTTAAAGCTCTCTAATAACTCTGCACTATCTACCCGTCTACTGAGTCCATTCCAATCATTTACCACCCTATTTGTGAACCAGTTTTTCCCTATTTCTTTTTAAATCTAAGCTTTTCCAGCTTGAATCCGTTACTCTTGTTCTTGAAATGAGCTGGAATACACAAATAGCAGATACATATGAAATAAAATACCCTAAATAAAACACCCTAAATACTATGAAGCATGACATTAAGCATGCTAGAGATGCTGTGTTTGGACTTCAGTTTGAGCCAACACAGGAAACCCCAAGAGATATCTCTATCCTGTTTGTACTAGACTTCTGTAAGAGCATAAAGTTCATGTGCCACTACTGATACACTGAATGTCAGCCTTAAGGGTGCGATCAACAATATGAAACACGGCAACCTAGAGAAGTATTTCGGTCCTCGGCACCTGTAGCTACAGAAGGAATCACACAGCCCCTCCCTCTGCCCGCACACCCAGCTCAGGTACGCTACAGGCTTAACCCCTTGTGACCCAGAACGTAATCTCCATTGCAATTTGTAATTAATGTTAATTCTCCATTGTAATTCTGGATATTGGTTAACATTCTATCTATTCTATCTATTATATTATGCTATATTATATCTATCTTTCTATATATTGTATTATTTCTATCTATCTTTCTATCTATCATTCTTTGCTAGTCTATCTATTTCTACTATGTATCTATTTTATAATATTGTTTATCATATCAGTAGTATCTATAGTATCCTATCTTTATCATTATCATTATAATCATATCAATATTATTATTATTATCATTATTACCATTATTATTATAATTTGATTATTATCATTATTGTTATCAATAAATCTCGGGTACTCCGTAGTGTAGTGGTTAGCACGCTCGGCTCACAACCGAGAAGTCCTGGGTTCGATCCCGGGCGGAGCGAAGATAGATGGGCGGTCTTTCTTAAACCCGAGCCCTGTCCTCCCAGCAGTGAATGGGTATCGGGTGTTAGCACGGGGGTTTGTGACCCCCCTCCGCGGTGATGGCGTCGGCCAACACTAAGCTGCAGCGTGTAGATCACTACGGCTCGAGGAATTATCTCTAAAACAAACAAACAAACAAAAACAATATTATTGTTAGTATCACTATTATTGTTATTATTATTTTATCTACCTAAGTATTATTATTATTATTATTATAACTTATATTATCATTAATACCATTGACATTATCATTATTATATTATTATTATTATTAGTGTTTTATTATTAAAATCATTATCATCATTTATCTTTAATTATTATATTGTTATATTTCAAAGGCGTAGAGTGTAGACGGAGACACGTGTAACGCGAGTTTTCTTCAAATAGGTAGATGTTAAAGATACGAGAGGTCAGTCATATCTGAGGTGTAAACACACACACACACACACACACACACACACACACAACACACACACACACACACACACACAACAACACACAACACAGTCACAACACACACACAACACACAATCACACATACTTTGAAATAATATATCTATAATAATATAAGCGAAAGTGTGTGTGTCTGTCTGTCTGTGTGTCCGCGGTAGGTTCCGCCCCCAGTGGCGCAATCCCATCATATAGCACAGTTTTGGAACCAGGTCGACAGATGAACATTTAAGGCATTTTGGGGATGATCCGATCCTTTTTTTTTTTTTTTTTTTTTTTTTTTTTTTTAGTCGCCTATTAGCGAGAATTGTGAAAAAAAAGTGGGTTGCGAGAATGAGGAAACCTTCATGTAGGGTGATGGGTAATGGGTGAGTGAATGGGTGGGGTGATGGGTAATGGGTGTGGGTGATGGGTGAGTGAATGGGTGGGGGGTGATGGGTTGGGGGGATGGGTGATGAGTGAGGGAATAGGTGGGGGTGATGGGTAATGGGTGAGTGAATGGGTGTGTGGTGATGGGTAAGGCGTTAATAAATACATTTCTACATCCGTGATTTCAGAAAAGTTAGAAGGGGCTATCTGGAGAGTCTGCCGAGACGTTGGTTCTGGCCCACAGTTGGTGGGCCGAAGGCCACCAATAGCCCTCCGCAGGAGCTAGCCAAAAAGTCCGCCCGGAGGGCAGCTTTTAGGCTAGTTAATAATAAAATCATAATAATAATTTGGATGATAATAATAATAACAATAATGAAAATGATGATGATAATAATCATACTAATAGTAGACTAGCTAATAATAATAATAATAATAATACTTATAATAATAATAATAACAATAATGAAAATGTGAGCTAGGCTAGATTTTTATAGTGACGCCTGTGTGATATGTAATGGTTCGTTTTCTGTGATGGTCTACCCTCAGGGGTAGAGGGAAGGAGGGAGGGAGGTTTCACAGCGCGGCATTGTCAGCTGAGGTGCAACCGGCCAATGATAACACGCGCCTTAGATTCTGAGCCAATGAGCGTTACGCTACCATACGCGTCTCGGCAGTCGGAGTAGTCACTAGTCAGTTCTTGGTCTTGGTACTAGGCAGGAGTCTGTTTCGAAAAAAAAAAGGAGAAAAAAAACCATAGTACCTAAATCCAATACCGACCAAATGATATATCGATACCGGTATACCGATGCAATACTAATACTGATACCGGTATACCGGAAAACCAAAATACCGGTAATACCGGTAATACCGTCGATAAAATACCGGTATTTCGGTATACCGGATACCGGTGCACACTGCACATCCCTAATACCAGGCTAGCTATTGGTCTATGTTCTTAGAAAGGTTCCAATAGTGGCTCGAGAGGCCAATATAGGAACAAAATATGAGAGGAAAGAGAAGAGGCTCAATGTTACTTCAGTGACTATAATGGAAAGTTGAAAGGCGGGAGATAAGATTGTAGAAAAAACAAAGAGAAAAAACATGCAAATACGAACGAACGCTCAATGTTTGTCAATAGCATTTTATATCATGTTATCTTTTTACTTGCATTCCTACCTGACAAGATGGTAAACACTATACCTTATTATTGTTTTATGCATCATAGAGTCAATACAAACTACGATATCGGTTCATTACTAATAAAAAATACAATGCATATTATGCATATAGTAGATTCAGAAAAACCTGATGTGACTACAAAGACAAACAAAGAACAACACGAATAACAACAACTACTACTATTACTACTACTACTTCTACTACTACCTACTACTACTACTACCTACCACAACAACTATTATTACTACTACTACTACTGCTACTACTACTATAACTATTACTACTTCTACTACTACCTACTACTACTACTACTACTACTATTACTATTACTACTACTACTTCTACTACTACCTACTACTACTACCTACCACAACAACTATTACTACCACAACTACAACAGCTACTACAACTATTACTACTACTACTTCTACTACGACCTACTACTACTACCTACCACAACAATATTACTACTACAACTACAACAACTACTACTACTATAACTACTACTACTTCTACTACTACTACTATTAATACTACTACTTTTATACTACCTCTACTACTACTACCTACCACAACAACTATTACTACTACTACTACTACTGCTACTACTACTATAACTATTACTACTTCACTACTACCTACTACTACTACTACCACAACAACTATTACTACTACTACGTGTTGCTGGTATTTCGGGGTAACTTCTATGGGGGTTTAGAACTGGTCAACGGTTTTTGATGATATTACTTGATTATGATTTGACAAAGATTACAACTTGAATGGAGGATTACCTAGTCTTATGACTTCACTATGTGATTATAGTTTGACCACGTCTCACTGCGGAGAGTACTGAAATGGGGGATGTATTTAAGGGGAAAGGATAAGGGTTTAGGTAAGGGAAGTGCTGCCACCAGCCCGGGCGAGTAGTTCCTTGGGTTACTCCCTGGGCACGTTTGAATAATATTAATATTAGATTTATCTTGGTAGTCGTGATTGATACGTGGAATTATACGAGTAAGGCTGACTCTTTGGAAGTGTGGGGAATTACTGTCCTAACACAGAATAATCACCTGGGTTTTATAATAAACACAAGAACTATATTTGCAAACATCATCCTATTATTCATAGTGACATAGTATGTCTCTTGCTGAGATCATATCCAACATATGAGGGTTAATTCAACACCGGAAAACTCTAATCGGATGTAAGAAAAAACTTTACACCCTGATACAGGAACTCTTCCTATGTGATGAAAGGAAGCTCTTAGGAGCATAACTCTCCTCACTGGATCCTATTAATGAATTATCCTACACTTAGGTAACATACCGCTTAATAGTTATAATTATACATGGAAGATATATATATAGGAGAGAAAGGTGAGAGTATGGATTGTGTGGTATTCACAAAGACCATATGGCTTGAAGAGGAAGGCGTGGGACGCCCCCCTTGAAGCTCCCCTACGGAAAGATGGGTGGAGACCTTTAATAATACTTTAAGGATGGGTGGACCTCCTTTCCGTTAGGTACACTAAACATAGATACCCATATTTGAAAATATAGATAACAATATGATAACAAGGAAAGGGGGGGGGGGGGAAACAGGAGCGAATGTCGGGCGACTACCTACGGGAAATGGGTGGAGATGGCGTCCCACGGCTTTACCCGCCCGAGGCAGAAAAAAGGGGGATCGTTTGAAGGGTCTTGGACTGAGACCTCAAATGAAGAGCTTATAATCACAAACTACTAATAAAATAATGAAACTCGTGTACACTAAGACAAGGCTGCCTATAATACAGACATGTTACTTTGATATAGAAGAATTTAATATGCTTAATCTAATACCAAGAAGGGAGTGATTGTTTTCACGTCAAAAGTCCGAACGCGTTTTTCAAGAGCGAGAAGGTATGGAAGTGAACCTAGAAACTTGGTAGACTTTCAATTTAGGTATAACTTTACTAAGACGTCCATGTATGACATGACGATAACGATAGGGATTATTTGAAAGACATAGATCTGGGAGTGTTACTCGTCTGATCAGATAGCTGGGAAAGATGAAAAGATTTGAAATCATAGTTATCACTGATCGCGGAATAATTATTCCACGAATTTTGACTCGCATACGGCATGTCAGGGGGGGGGAATGGAAGGAAGGAAGAAAGAAATGGCGGAGAAGGAACGAAAGAAGATAAACAAAATGGCGTGTAGACGGCCAAATGATGAGAAAATATTGGCGGAAAAGAAAGAAAAGACGATGAGTCACCCGTGAAACTGAAAAAAAAGAATACTTACAAGACATAAACTCGGGAATTATATGATAATAATTCCATACTATCTCTCCCGAATAATGGGCATTACACTACTACAACTACAACAACTACTACAACTACAACAACTACTACAACTACAACAACTACTACAACTGGTAACTACTACCAGTACTACTCTACTACTACCACCACCACCACTACTACTTCTACTACTACAAATACAACTACAACTACCTACAACTACTACTATTACTTCAACCTACTATACTACTACTACTACTACTACTACTACTGCTACTACCACTACTACTATTACTACTACCACTACTACTACTACTACCACTACTACTACTTACTACTACTACTACTACTACTACTACTACTACCACTACTACTACTACCACTACGCTACTACCACTACTACTATTACTACTACCACTACTACTACTACTACTACCACTACTGCTACTACTACTACTGCTACTACCACTACTGCTACTACCACTACTACTACTAACACTACTACTACCACTACTATACTACTACTACTACTACTACTACTACCACTACTACTACTACTACTACTACTACTACTACTACTACTACTACTACTACTACTACTGTTGATAATGAAGAGAGGCATTTACTGATCGCAAAAAAAATGAATCAGTTAAAATAGAAAGTAAATATTTGCTTATTAGATACGGATGGATAATTTGAAATTGACATTTTCCTTGTTTGTGTGTGTGTGTTTAGGCTACGTGTGTGTGTGTACGTGTGTGTGTGTGTACGTGTGTGTGTGTGTACGTGTGTGTGTGTGTGTGTGTGTGTGTACGTGTATGTGTACGTGTGTGTGTGTGTGTGTGTGTGTAAGTGTGTGTGTGTGTGTGTGTTTCGTGTGTTGTGTGTGTGTGTGTGTGTGTGTGTGTGCAGGTTGGACTAATTTCACCTCCACACACACACACACACACACGCTCCTAGGGTACTCCGTAGTGTAAAGGTAGCACGCTCGGCTCACAACCGAGAAGTCCCGGGTTCGATTGAGGCCTCGGTTCGATCCCCTGGCGGAGCGGAGACAGATGGGCTGTTTCCTTAAAACTCGAACCCTGTCCACCCAGCAGTGATTGGGTATACAGGCCTTGTCCCACCAACGCCTGGTACATCCAGAAATCACGCCGAATTGGGTTACTTCGGCAGTGGCGTAGCTACGGGTGGGCCTAGTGGGCACGTGCCCACCCACGAGAAGCCGGTGCCCGCCCAGGTGCACACCCACTGGCCACGGCTGCCGTGTGGTGTGGGAGCCGTGTTCCACTAGGTAGGACTGAGGGAGCATGCATGGAGTATTATAAATAATTTCTACTGATGACTTACCTCGACCTCAAATACAATAAATATTTTCCTCTGCTTGAAAGAAAGAAACATGCTCTGAGTGAGTTAAATTCATATACTTCTATTGATCACTTTTAATAGCAACGAACATAACTAAATTACACCAGTTACCCTTACAAATTTTCTATAATGCCTTGTGTTGGTACTAATTGGTACGTGTCTCCCTGTTGACTGCACAGTTCTTCTCATTATTGGAAAAAACTGTATGTATTCATCAGTGGATCTTATGTCCATGCAAAATGGTTGGATGTGCAAAAGGAAATGTATTCCAATGAGCAAACTAGAGAGCTACAACGACTTTCAGATACCAGATGGGCTTGCAGGTATGATACTTGCAAAGTAATGAAAGAGAGACTGAATGCCGTTCTGCGTATTCTAGAAGGTTTATCAAATGACTGCAATGCTGAAGAGCTATGATGCAAGAGGACTTTAGGTCAAATAGATGCTGGGTTTGCTATGAAGCTAGCCATTATGACACATATTCTTGGTAGGATAAATCAGTTATCAAATTTGCTACAATCAGCCAATCTTGACATGGTAAAAGCTGTAGAATTAATTGAAACTGTAAGAGCCCACCTTGAAGAAATGCGGTCAGACCCAGCCTCTTTTGATGCTTTGTGGGATGAAGTTGAGAGAAACTCAGCAGCTCATGGTTTTGATACTTCAGAGTGTAGAATGTGTAGATCACCAAGGAAACGGAAACTGTCTACAAAATTGCAGGATTTTGTGTTACTGATTATATTGGAAAACAGTCAGGGAGCACACATCTGATTCAGTGTTAAAGTAATCGTCCAGACCATTTCATCATTCCTGATTTGATGTAGTTAGAGTATAGCCATTATCGAGTGTATCAACAATATGTTGTCACTTCTTGCATCCAGTCAGCCGTTTTTGAATAATCCGCAATCAAAATCTGTAAATTCCCCGAGCTTCGAAAACGCTCATGGCAACTGGCAGACGATGCGCCACGGCTCGATGACGTAGCAAAAGGGAGGCTCCTCTTCCCGCGCTGCTGTGTGTGTGTGTAGTAGTGTTTGTGTGTGTGTGTAGTAGTGTTTGTGTGTGTGTGTAGTAGTGTGTGTGTGTGTGTGTGTGTGTGGTGTGTGTGGCGTAGTAGTGTTTGTGTGTGTGTGTGCGTAGTATGTTGGTGTGTGTGGTGTGTGCGTAGTAGTGTTTGTGTGTGTGTGTGTGCGTAGTATTGTTTGTGTGTGTGTGGGTGCGTAGTAGTGTGTGTGTGTGTGTGGTAGTAGTGTTTGTGTGTGTAGTAGTGTGTGTGTGTGTGTGTAGTACTGTTTGTGTGTGTGTAGTATGTTTGTGTGTGGTGTGTAGTAGTGTTTGTGTGTGTGTGTAGTAGTGTTGTGTGTGTGTGTAGTAGCGTTTGTGTGTCTGTGTGTGTGTGTGTGTGTGTGTGGTATTGTTGTGTGTGTGTGTGTAGTAGTGTTTGTGTGTGTGTGTATGTAGTAGTAGTGTTTGTGTGTGTGTGTGTGTGTGTGTAGTAGTGTTTGTGTGTGTGTGTAGTAGTGTTTGTGTGTGTGTGCGTAGTAGTGTTTTGTGTGGTGTGTGTGTGTGTGTGTGTAGTAGTGTTTGTGTGTGTGTGTGTGGGTGTGTAGTAATGTTTGTGTGTGTGTGTAGTAGTGCTTGTGTTTGTGTGTGTGCGTAGTAGTGTTTGTGTGTGTGTGTGTGTGTGTGCGTGTGTGTGTGCGTAGTAGTGTGTGTGTGTGTGTAGTAGTGCTTGTGTGTGGTGTGTGTAGTAGTGTTTGTGTGTGTGTAGTAGTGTTTGTGTGTGTAGTAGTGTTTGTGTGTGTGTGTGTAGTAGTGTTGTGTGTGTGTGTGTGTAGTAGTGTTTGTGTGTGTGTGTGTGTAGTAGGTTTGTTGTGTGTGTGTGTGTAGTAGTGTTTGTGTGTGTGTGTGTAGTAGTGTTTGTGTGTGTGTGTGTGTGTTTAGTAGTGTTTGTCTGTGTGTGTGTGTGTAGTAGGAGTAGGGAAACTCCGTAGTGTAGTGGTTAGCACGCTCGGCTTACAACCGAGAAGTCCCGGGTTCGATACCCGGGCGGAGCGAAAGATAGATGGGTGGTCTTTCTTAAATCCCTAGCCCTGTCCACCGGCAGTGAATGGGTACGGGTGCCAGCCGGGGGTTTGTAACCCCCCCCCGGGGGGATGGCTTCGGCCAACACAATATGCAGCAGCGGTAGATCACTATGGCTCTGAGGCATTATCCTCTAAACAAAACAAACAAGAAACAAACAAGAAACAAACAAGTAGTGTTTGTGTGTGTGTAGTAGTTGTTTGTGTGTGTGTGATGGGGCCAATCGTTGTAGTACCTCATAGAAGAGATCCCTGTCCAAGCGGTGGTAGTTCCTGAAAATTGATGGATCTTCTGCTTTCAGCTCCTGCACCAGGTTCTCCATTGGGGCAAGTTTTGGTCGTCTGAGAAGCCACCTTCGAACCCAACAACTTTTGTGGCGTCTCCTCCTTTGTATCTTCTTTCTTTTCTCCACCTTGCGAAGTTTCAGCAATTGTGTCTGCAACTGTGTACTTTTGATCTCCAGCAGCTTGAGGTCCACCAGCAATGCTAGCCTTGCTGTCTCCCTTTCTTTGTCATCCATGTTGGCAGGCACGCACGAGCTCTTGTTGCAAGGGAGGCAGAACGACGAGTGACACAGTGGCCAGGGGGCCCAATATATATAGGCGCTGCTGCTTACCGGGCTGGACCGTGCGCGTACCGAGCCGTACGAGCTCTTGCCGGCATATATCGGGCATGTACCGTCCTAGTACCATGTTTTGCCGTGCGAGGATCGGCCAAGACAGTTGTGGTTTCGGCCTTTGGCGTGGGCGGTTCTTGGAACACCGTGCTCTCATCGCCGGTCACCGAGGGAACACCGTGCATGTACTTGCGGGTGTAGGCAATCACCGTACGAGCACGGCCGCACACCGAACTAGGCGAAAAATCCAGGACCGGTATTACCAAAACTTAATCATAGCTATGACAAATATTTATCATAACTCTTGGATATGATACATTTTTATCATACGCCATTTATCATAAGTTTGGAATCTAGCACAATTGTTTATCATAGGCGTCTGCTAAATATAGCGTCATTGTTTCTTTAAAATGGTTATATAATCAGTAAATTCATCCTTTGACCACGTTTTATGGGTTGATACTTCTTCCCTTATGTTTATAACATGTTTAGGGCAGTGACACAGAGAGTAATGTAGTAATTCATTCCCGAAAATAAAGCATATAGAGGTAGCCCCTACCGTTGAGCAGTATCTGTGTAAACACGAAACAGAGTTGCCAGATGGCGATGTTTTCGATCTAAAAGCTGTTTGTACAAAGTTGGTGAGGAACAATATGCCCTCATACGGTCTACTCGGTATTTCCTAATCAGCTGTGCATCACTTAGCTCACTCAACACATCCCTATGTGGGCGAATATTCCTTCACTGAGGCTGTTATTGTGTCTCGGCCCTGTTGACGGAAGGAAAGTTTATCATAGTCGCGCTAGAACTCGGTGAACTCACTCTTAGCCCTCACACGGTCTACTCGGTATTTCCTAATCAGCTGTGCATCACTCAGCTCACTCAACACATCCCTATGTGGGCGAATATTTCTTCACTGAGGCTGTTATTGTGTCTCGGCCCTGTTAACAGCTGGACAGTTTATCATAGTCGCGGAGCCGTTATCATAGTCGCGCTAGAACTCGGTGAACCCACTCTTAGCCTCCCGCGCGGTTTGTGATAGTCCCCCCACAATTTATGATATCCGCCAGCCAGTTGTGACAAAAATGGGCCATTTTTTCCAGCTATGATAAACGTTCTTAACTATGATCTCTTTGGTAATACCGGCCCAGCACTTCCATCACGGTTTACGCCGATTTCTTGATTTTTGAAAATTCTGCACGCACCGGCTAAGATCTTGCTGGACCGTACTCTGTGGGACACGGCCTGTACCGGGTGTTAGCCGGGGGTTGTGACCCGCCTCCCGGGGTGATGGCTTCGTCCAACACTAAGGATGAATTAAGAATGTTGATATGAAGACGGGGCCATACGAGTGCAGCTCAGGCCCTGTAAAATACAACTAGATGAATACAAACACAACACATGGGTGTGTGTGGTGTGTGAGGTCCCAGCATTGCCCAAAAGTAGAGTACGATGAGCCAGTCGGAGCTATTTGACCTCTGACCCCTTACTTCCGGGTTCATTGACCTCTAACGGTATTTTTTATTTGACCTCTTGACCTCTAACGGTATTTTACTTCCTGGTTCCCACGCTCTTACGGTATTTTACTTCCTGGTTCCCACAGGAACCTCTTGACCACTAACGGAACTTTACTTCCTGGTTCCCACGCTTTTATGAATGGGTGTGTACTCCCGCATTGTACTATGCATTTAATGAATGAGTCACTTCTGCAGCTGAATGGGTCATGTGGTGTACTCCAGTGACCTCTTGACCTCTAACGGTACTTTACTTCCTGTTTCCCACTGATGACACTCAAAGAGAAAGTTGTGAAACTTTTAAACATCCGCCCTTTATGCATCCCTCCCTCCCTTCCCCCCTCCCTCCTCCCTCCTCCCTCCCTCCTCTTCCTCTTTCCTCCCTCCCTCCCTCCTCCTCCCACCCTCCCTTCCACGTCCCCATTCTTCCTCCTTCCATCCCCTTCACGCTTTTTTACCTCCTGTTCCTTAATCATGCTCTCTCTCTCTCTCTCTCTCTCTCTCTCTCTCTCTCTCTCTCTCTCTCTCTCTCTCTCTCTCTCTCTCTCTCTCTCTCTCTCTCTCTCTCTCTCTCTCTCTCTCTCTCTCTCTCTCTCTCTCTCTCTCTCTCTCTCGCTTTCATCTTCTTCGCTTCCTTCCCTCACATTAGCTCCTTATTACCTACCCTTCCTTCCTCTTTCGGTATTACTCTCTCTCTCTCTCTCTCTTATAGTGACGTCAAGCTTGTCTCAGCACTAAATGAATGAAATTTTTTGGAAAGTCATCGTAGTGAGGTGTGTGTGTGTGTGTGTGTGTGTGTGTGTGTGTGTGTGTGTTCTTATCTTACCTATTTGTACAAAAAAAATTAAAAAAACGTTGTACTGTAATATACATATATATATTTTTTTTTTAGATCACTACTTCCATGTAGCCTTATTACTAGGTCAGGGGGGAAAATATAACAAAAGTTTTGCAAAACTAATATATTGAAAACAACAAGAAAATCTATATTCCATCTTTTATATGATAAATACGAGAGCGGAAGGGAGTCTACCGCCACCGTCAGCCACCTGTGTCTGGGGGAACAAATGAAAAATTGTGAGGTATTCGACTGTGGTGATACTTTCTTGATTCGAATAGAATAAAACTATATCAAGTATAGGCGTCCAGTCTCTGGCCCCTTCGCTTTTGGCTCAGTTCTTACGGCTGGAACGTGGCAGCGAGCCACGTTCTAGCCAATCATCTCATTACGCTAATTACTCATTAGGGGCTTGTTCTACGCAAAACGTTTGTTGCACAGACCCCCATTGATTTTGACAGCACTACTTACATGTCAAATTTCAGCTTAATCCGACAATATTTAGGAGTAGTTTACGTTAATTTCTCATTAAGAGGTTGTTCTACGCAAAAAGTTTGTTGCACAGACCCCCATTTATTTTGACAGCAGTACTTGCATGTCAAATTTCAGCTTAATCTGACAATATTTAGGAGTAGTTATACACTTTTTGACTTAAACTTGGTTCCACGGGTCTTATGGTAAGAAGCAGCTCGCTTCGCTCGCTGCCAATTAGATTTTATTCTGGCGAACTACCTTCATTTATACGAAACTTTACACTCACAATTAATTTAGTTTCAATAAAACTTCTTTTTATACATGAAAATTACACCTTTGAATCTAAGTATGAGAGAAGAGAGCCCGCCACCAGCGACATATTTACTGAGGAGAAATCAGGGGTAATTATCAAGAGGTGCATGACCGGATGGTAATTATAGAGAGGTGGCTAAAAAAAAAAAGTTGGATCGAGGAGAAAGTGTCGTAGCGAGGAGGTGACTGTCCTGATGACAATTGTCGCGAGGAGATAGGTGACTGGTGGCCGGGTGTAGGAGATAATGATAACGGGAGGGGGGGGGGGTCTTACTGAACAAACCCTTACAATAGGTACCCCCCCCCTCCCGTCAATGGACGGACCTAACCTAACCTAACCTAACCTTACCTAACCTAACCTAACCTAACCTAACCTAACCTATTGTAAGGCTTTGTTCAGTAAGACCCCCCACCCCTCTCCCGTCAATGGACGGCTTTATTTTTTTTTTTTTTTTTTTTTTTTTTATATAATTTTACGGTACGAGAGAGGGGATCCTTTTTTCTTTTTTTTTAGTTTTTTGTCTAAAGAAAACACAGTCTATAAGTCAATCTGTCAGAGAAAAGTGATTTGAGGAAAGGATGACAGTAGCGCTCAAAACAATAATTATATTACCTCTTGCTCTTTCTCTCTTCGTCACACGTCGATAATAAGCATCCCCCGATTTCCCCTTCATCCGGTCAACTCAACCATGTATGTTGGGCACCCCACCCAGGGGTGCCCAACGTACTTCTTCCTCCTATTTTTTTTTCTTTAGTGCAATGAAAAAAAAAAAAAGGAAAAACAAAGCCAATATCCATCTGGAATACAATATTGCGAGCTATCTTATTCACTGTTGTCCTCTAAACCCCGGCCTCTGTTGTTACCAATGGCGGCGTGATTCTAATTCAGTAACTGGCTACCTTTTTACACAACGCCATCTTGATTTGAGGTCATTAGCACGGACACCTCAAGGCCAGGCAGTGGGACTTGGAAATGTACCAGGTGAGGACGTGGTATTGATATCTTCCAAGATTTGATACATTGTTTTTCAACCTTTTAAGCGATTTTCTCTATTCATTATCTGTCTTTTTTTTTCGTGTGTGTCTGTGTCATCGCCGTGGATTTACTAGTCTCGTGAGTATGTTTTCACAGTTCTTTTCTCTGCCTGTCTAGTGATTTAGGTGTCGCTTGTTTTCGAGTGAAAACTATTTTTCTTCTTTTTTTGTGTGTGAGGGGAGGGGGTGTTTTCTTTATGATTGCTTCATTTTCTTACTGCCTCTATGTATATTTTTATTTCAGTTTTCTTTTATTGTTCTTCATCTACACTAACTGGTTCTGTGGAAACAGTGATTAATCTTCCTGCTTGTTGTTTGGAGACTTCAAGAACTCAAGTCTTCATTATTATCTTTTTTCCATGATTCATAACGGGTATTCATATCTGGTAATTATTTGTTAAGTTTTTAAGTAAGAATTGATAATACCCGTTAATTCTAGCCTGTCATTATTACCCTGGGTGATTACTTTTCCCCGTTACACAGCATTGAGATTGGGAGACTAAGGGCTTACTGCAGACATAACACACACACATACACCCTTACACATCACCATGGTTTTATTTCGATAAAATTTATACATTTTCTATCTCACCATCGTCTTCTCTTCCATCACCACTGTGTTATTTTTAGTATATACTGTGTTTATGTATTTATTTAACTATTATTATTTTTATTTTTTTTCTTGAAAAATGTCTCTGATATGAGGTGATTTTATAATACATTTCCTCTTTCTCCTCTTCAACCGGGTATTACTATCCACCTCATATTACATGTGGTTGAAAAACTCTACTTTTAAATCGTCATTTCACTATCCTCCATCCAAGTGTCTTATATATATTTTTTTCTTTTCTACACATGATTTGGAAGGATTGAAAAATACTCCGAACTTCGGTGACTCTGGTGGCGAATATACATGTTCCTACTACGCCACATGTTACAAAGAGCGTACACTTCTTTTATCGATAACCATGGTAAATCATAAGTGGTCCACCTATTTTTTTTTTTTTTTTTTTTTTTTTTTATTATTTATAATCTACCATAAGACTTCCCGAGTTTTCTCCTACATACCTACACCCCACCCCTCCTACCAATTTTGTACGCTCCTCCCCCTTCATAGTAGGGATAAAAACAAACAAAAAGGAAGACGGGAGAAATTTTTACAACAGATTGAGAGATGTTAGAAAAAAGATTAAAGAACATAAATCTTATAATCATCCTTGATCTCGAAAGAATATAATCCCATGCAAATTGTGGGTAAAGCCTTATATAACGTATTAAAAGGTAATGGTTCTTTGAGTTTAGCGTCTCTATGGAGTACACTCTCCCATTTAAGTTCCTTTATGGTTAGCAGCCAATTAGATTGTGAAGTGTCTCGTATAATCTTTGTGTCCTCACACTTAGTGTTCAGAAGGAACATAACCAGTTAACATATATCTACTTTCTCAAGTAGTAGGTACATCTTTTTTCTAGGAATTAATCTGTCTGCATTAGTTAGGTGGAAGTCAGAGAGGGTAGGGAAAAAAAACCACATCTAAATTTATGTATTTAACAAACAACGGAAAACAGACAAGTAGCCTGACAACATCCGACTGGTTATTTTTTTTCGACAATGCATGCTGTATTTAAAAAAGAATAGTAATAATCTCTCTCTCTCTCTCTCTCTCTCTCTCTCTCTCTCTCTCTCCATATATATATACCCCATCTTTACCTTAAGCTACTATCAACCCGTTTAGCACAACCTGTTCAGCCCAAGTGTAACTAGTGCATGATATTTTAGGGTGAGCTGGTATGATTACATTCAACATAATTCGGCAAAAAGAAATTGGGTATGGACGATTACTTTAATTAAGAACTAAACTGACTTCCTTTCCTCCTCCTCCTATACAGCAGTCTTTTCATCAACATTCCTAACTTTGCTATCAATTTTCTTCAGGATAACTCGAGAGGGGCTTCTTCTTTCTGGACCAGTGTTGAGTCCTTCCCTGCTAAGTCCTCACCCTCCTCCTCCTCACACACGCGCACTGAGAAGTAAGATTGTAAAGCTAAACGATTGCTTTATTGCGTAGTGTTGTGATGCTTTTTGGTGTAAGGGATGTTTTTTTTCTTTCTATTTTGTTGTTTTGTTATTGTTGTAGTTGTTTGTGTTTTTCTACGCATCTTTCGCTGCTTTCTCCACGACTTCGTTCCTAAGGTAACAAAACTTTGATACACATTTTTTTTCTTCTTTCTCGTTCTTATTCCAGTAAACTTCTCGCAACGAAAATGAATAAGCATGTAGTTTCTTCTTTCTCTACTTTCTTCTTTCGTGCTTCTTTTCTTACCTTCTTTTCTTTCTCTCTATAGTTTTTTCTTTCTTTTCTCTTTATAGTTTACACTTTCCTCTTGTAACAAAAATGAGAAACTTTTCTTTCACTTCTTTCTCATTCTTATTCCAGTAAACTTCTCGGAGCGAAAATGAATCTGTTGTTTCTTTTTTCTCCAACATCTTCTTTTCCTTCTTTCATCTTCTTGTTACGAGAATGGATATATTTCTCTTATATATTTGTTTGTATTTTAATATTTTTCATCTCTCTTCCTCTTCTTCTCCTTTCCTTCCTGTTTTAACTGTTATTTCTTTCATTTCTTTATTATTTTCTGTATTGTTTGCCTTCCTTTGTTCCCTCTTTCCTCTTATCATTATTATTATCCTCCTCTTCTCTTCCTCTTTTCCTCCTATTTCTCTTCTCCTTTCCTTATAATTTTTGTTTTAATCCTTCTTCTCTTTTTCTTTCCTTTCTTTGTCCTCTTTTTTAGTTTCTTCTTCCATATTTTTTTCCACTACTTCTGGTAAAAAAAAATTGCTCAACATTTTTTTCTCCTTCTTCTTCTTCTTCTTTGTCTTCCAGGTAACATCGGTAACACGCCCTTTATAAAACCAAGGAACTCCCGGCAAGTTACATCATCATACAAAAAAAGAAAACAAAATCACATCTCTCTCTCTCTAATATTTGATTCTTACTTAAATACACATATATAAATTTTTTTCTGTGTGTGTGCGTGTGTGTTCCTTCCCTTCCTATAACATTTCCTTTCCTCCTCCTCCTTCTCTTCCTCCTCCTTCTTCTCTTCCTCCTCCTTCTTCTCTTCCTCCTCCTCCTTCTCCTCCTCCTCCTCCTCCTCCTCCTATTCCTCCTCTTCCTCCTCCTCCACCTCCTCCTCTTACAGTTTTTCATCAACTCTACTACTTCTACTACTACTACTACCAATACTATCACTGCCACCATCACCACCACCCAACTACTTCTACTACTACTACTACTACTACAACTACTAACTAACCACTACTACTACTAACTAACACACGCCCGTCGTTAGTTTATTGGCTCCCCGTGATAGAATCCTTTGAAAGGGCGCGGTCTAAAACATATATTTCGTATAGGAGGTAATTACAGTCCATTACTCCTCAAAATAATTACAGGAAAATACTCGTCTGGTGCCATTTAAGTAAGGTGTTTTCAAAAGGGAAGATACAGCATTTACAACAAACTTAATCTTGATGGAGAAATTCCCTTATCTCATTCCTTTTCGTTCCTTTTTTCAATCTATTTCTTTACCTTTTTATCTATTTTGCTATATATTATTTTTACTCACACCACCATACACAACCACCACCATCACCACCATACACAACCACCACCATCACACACCACCACCATCACCACCATACACAACCACCACCATCATACACCACCACCATCACCACCATACACAACCACCACCATCACACACCACCACCATCACACACCACCATCATCACCACCATCACACACCACCACCATTACCACCATACACAACCACCACCATCACACACCACCACCATCACCACCATACACAACCACCACCATCATACACCACCACCATCACCACCATACACAACCCCCACCATCACACACCACCACCATCACCACCATACACAACCACCACCATCCCCACCATACACAACCACTGTGGGAATTTGTATCACAAACATATATTTAATGTGAGTCTTACCTAATCAAAACCCATGTTCTATCTCATCCCGACACAATACCCCAGCTAATCAACTAACTAGGATACTTATCGGTGGATAGTGGGTTGAATCGCTGTAGGCTTTTATCAATACTGCCTGTTCTTGTGATCCGAAGTGGTCAGCGCGTGATCAGGCCGCCCGTGACAAGAGACTTGATAGCCGAGGGCGGAAAGCTGGAGGCGTCAGGCGGGTTTTCACACCAAGTTATCCATGACGCGCGGCTATAATCACTTGTGTTGAACTTTAACACATCCTATTGTTTTATCGCTTATATGTACAAAATTAACGTATGTACAAATCTCTTCATCAATAATCAGAGAAAAGATGTTGATCCCATGAGGGCTGGAATGATACTGATTTCTCCGGTGGGCGCGAGTCCCCTGCTACCAATACCTATGCCACGTGTATAATTACAGGTGGCCTAGAATCTAATGACGATAGCCAATGACCGCGCTTCAAACCAAGGTGCTAATTATATAAGGTGCAAATGCTTAATATTACTGGGAATGTTCAATTATTCTATCCCAGCACTTATCACTTACTCAAATTACCTTAACTATAACCCATTACCCATTTAAATTATATATATACATTCCTACTCACCACTATGACGAGCGGACAATAACTCCCTCACTAGGGGGGGGGGGGGGAAACAAACCACCACTCTATCAATTATGAGAGGGTGGTTGGTGGATAATTTTCCACACTGGGGGCCGCCGAAAACTGAAGGTCCGCTTCAGGTGACATCACCCCAGGCCACATAGCGCCGGACATTTGATTAGTGGTTTCGGCACTTTGGTCTTTAGGTATTTTAAAATTAACAGCTCTGATAGAGGTACCAGTGAATATGCTTACATATACTTGATCGGGGGGAGAGTTATCTCCTGATGTTATAGTATCCCCAGTATAGTCATCGCCATTGACCTCAAATGGTTTTAGGAGCTCATTATCAGTGGGAAGTTCAGGGGGACCTAGATAGGAGACTAGTCTACACTCAGATCTATTATATTTATTGAGAGATTTGAGGTAATATTTGACTGCCTGTCTACCATGATTTATCCAAAATTGACACCTGATATCGGCTAATATTGTAGCCATTCCGTCATGTAATGAGTTCCTATGATATTCTTCCACCAACAATTTAGTAAGATGATGGCGTTTGGGAATTAGTATGGGATGGCAGGTGGTATTTGGAAGATCAGCTTTTAAATTTCGTCCTCGACACCTAATTATGCCCTCATGATCAAGGTACAGACCTAATAATTTGGTCAATTTGTTCCTATGGGGGCTGGCTGAGGCCAATAGCTGATATTCCTCAGGAAATACCTGCTTTTGTATTGTTCTGATCCAAAACTTCAAAGGATCAGATGTATCCCTTTTAATGGATTGGAAGACTATATTAGTAGTCTTAATTTGTTTGCTTATTCGTACTTCACTAGAAGTAGCCCTGGATATAGGGATTTTATCTATTATTTGAGTAGGTCTAAGTGGCTTACTGGTAGGCTGAGAAGTTTGAATCTTAATTACAGGCTGTTTGATTTGTGTAACAGGCGCAGGATAAATACCCACTAACGAGTGATCTTTAAACTCTAAGGGTGGCTGATATAGCTGATTACCCATAGGTGCAATAATGTTGATCTCCCTGTGGGGGGGTTCTTGCTTAATACCTTGCAAACTTTGGGTTAAAGAAACTTTAGATGTTGATGAAATATGAGCACACTCCAGTAATCCCTCATATTCAATTACTTTATCGAGATATCTTTGACATTCGTGTTCATGATTGATAACACATTGGTGAATCATTTCTTTATCCCCAGCTTGTCTTAATTGAACTTCATATTGGAAGTAAACCTCCTCACATTTATTCCATTGCTCATTTAACAATTCTTTAAATTAATATACTCAATAGGAATTGCCTTAATTGCGTACTCACTTATTATATATTCGTGTGAGCATTGCTAATTTAGCCGATAAATAATGAGTGCTTAGCTAGCTTCGCCATGATATAGTTAAAACTAAGTCAAATAAAATATTAAATTAAAAATTAAGTCACTAAAAATAATTGCTAGTTGATAATTAATTATTATATCCTAAGTGCTGGAAGCGCCGTTGGCTGGCCTGTCAAGGCGCATAACCAGGCCTATGACCAACCAGCACTTAACTATTACCACTAACTAAGGCTACGTAACTTCTGATGTTATCTACTACCTGGCAGGTGGTAGTTGAACGGCTGAGTCGTTCCTGACGCTTCGAAAAACCCCGCCTCCACTCTCATAACCAGCAATTGTGGTAGGCTCATAATTATACCTCACAATTAACGACCACTTCGAGTCACATGAACATAAATATTCCTCACTCGGGGCACCATTTTTTAGTGATTTATGTCACAAACATATATTTAATGTGAGTCTTACCTAATCAAAACCCATGTTCTATCTCATCCCGACACAATACCCCAGTTAATCAACTAACTAGGATACTTATCGGTTGATAGTGGGTTGAATCGCTGTAGGCTTTTATCAATACTGCCTGTTCTTGTGATCCGAAGTGGTCAGCGCGTGATCAGCCGCCCGTGACAAGAGACTTGATAGCCGAGGGCGGAAAGCTGGAGGCGTCAGGCGGGTTTTCACACCAAATTATCTATGACGCGCGGCTATAATCACTTGTGTTGAATTTTAACACGTCCTATTGTTTTATCACTTATATGTACAAAATTAACGTATGTACAAATCTCTTCATCAATCAGAGAAAAGATGTTGATCCCATGAGGGCTGGAATGATACTGATTTCTCCGGTGGGCGCGAGTCCCCTGCTACCAATACCTATGCCACGTGTATAATTACAGGTGGCCTAGAATCTAATGACGATAGCCAATGACCGCGCTTCAAACCAAGGTGCTAATTATATAAGGTGCAAATGCTTAATATTACTGGGAATGTTCAATTATTCTATCCCAGCACTTATCACTTACTCAAATTACCTTAACTATAACCCATTACCATTTAAATTATATATATACATTCCTACTCACCCCTATGACGAGCGGACAATAACTCCCTCACTAGGGGGGGGGGGAAACAAACCACCACTCTACCAATTATGAGAGGGTGGTTGGTGGATAATTTCCACAACCACCACCATCATACACCACCACCATCACCACCATACACAACCACCACCATCATACACCACCATCATCACCACCATACACAACCACCACCATTATACACCTCCATCATTACCCCACCACCACCACCATCATCATCATCATCACACCGTACCACCACCATCACCACACCACCACCACCACTACATTTCACCATCATCACCACACATCACCATTACCACCACCACCACTACCACTACCACCACCACCACTACCACCACGTACTACACCACCACCACCACTACCATCGGGTGGGTGGGTGTGGGGTAGGGTGGTCCAAATTTTTTTTTCTACTTTTATTCCTCCACAAGGTTATTATTTGTCCATTACCCATAGGTTACAAGCCTATAAAATTTCATGGCGATAAAACTTAATTTAGAGGTCGACCCATCATCTCGCTTTCTATCATAGGATTTAACCCGGAAAATATCACATACCCGAATTGGAGCACTTCCCGACATCACAGACCCAAATGGTGTTGATTTCTGAATTCTCCGGGGTTGGTCACCCCATAGACACATTTTATCAACTAAAAACTGATATACAGCTGTCTGAATGCTGATTTTCATGATTTGGTTTTCATACCGTAAATTAGGGGTAGGCCATACCCTGGTTAGGGTACTTCTAATAGAGATAGAACAAAATGGTTTGCATTTTGAACTCAGAAGGGTCGATTTACACATAGAAATGCTTTCATATTTCATTTATTTACTAAAACCTGCAAAATATGACAGACTATTTCAATTTCTCTATTTTCCTACAGAAAAACTATTTTTTTTGGCAATATTTTGTGAATTGTCAATAAAGCAGTGTCGATGAAACTCCTTCTATATGTAAATCGACCCTTCTGAGTTTAAAAATGCGAAACCATTTTGCTTTATCTCTACTAGAAGTACCCTAACCAGGGTATGGCCTACCCCTAAAATTTACTGTGAAAACGAAATAATGAAATTCAGCATTTAGACAGCTGTATATCAGTTTTTAGTTGATAAAATGTGGTCTATAGGTTTTCAACCCGGAGAATTCAGAAATCAACACCATTTGGGTCTGTGATGTCGGGAAGTGCTCCAATTCGGGTATGTGATATTTTCCGGGTTAAATCCTATGATAGAAAGCGAGATGATGGGACGACCTCTAAATATCATTGTATCGCGATGAAATTTTGCACACAAGGAGGGGAATACAACACAAAAAAAAGCAGCGGTGTGGAGAAAGGACCAGTGCACTTTGAAATTTTACCCCCTCTTCTTGGACCACCCTAGTGTGGGGTGATGGTAATCTACCCTTGTCCGCCGCACTAATCTTTTCAACACATTTAACGTTGTCGTATTGGTCTGAAACGTATGCAAACTTCTCTGGAAAGCCACAGCTCTAATTATTATTAAATTGAATAGGTGCGGTGCAGTCATTTCGTACACAAGTTGTTTCGTACACCAGTAGATTCGTACACCAAAAAGTGGTTTCCTAGTCTATATGAAACCATAGTCGTTTCGTACACTCAGCTCAGAGTTGAACTTGTTGACTAGAGTTACAAAACGACACCAGTTATGTACGAAAACACTCAAATTCTCAGTACCAAACAACTAACACAACGTGGCTACGAAACATGTTGTGTACGAACTGACTGTACCGGTGTTGAATCCCCGCATGCACAAAGATTAACGGGTTAAGGGTGGTGGTCCTCAATGAAATTTCTCTGAAACTTGTCCCATTCCGTTCACCGAAATGGGAGATTAATGTATTTACCTTGTATTTGTAGTAGCAGTTTCCAGGGTTGTTTGGTGTTAGGGCTAGGGTTGTATCTTTGTTGTAGCAGGGTTGTTAAGTCTCTCTCTTGGAGGTAACCACGCGGTCTGGTTGGCGAGAAAAAGGAAAATATTGAGGAGACAGTCATTGTTGAATTGCTTCAATATCTGTGGCAAATCTTCATCTACAAGATGCGAAAGGCTGAGAGCAAAAGGCGGGTTGCTTTGTATCTTCGTTCTGCTTTATCTAGAAAATTCTACAGCGCCCAATACAACGAAATTAAGAACCCTTACTTCTTACTTACAAACAAGTTTTCTACCTATTATCTATAAATAAAATGACATCATAATTAACAGTAAATAATATCTCAATACATATATAAACGTATGTGGTGAAAAATTCTATCTTAAAATGGCGCACCATAGAAAACCAAGCTAAGGATGACTTACACAAAAACAAAATGTCACCTTAATTGCAGTCTCTACCGTTACGTAGATAACAGTCAAGTCGCCAGGACAACTTTTTTTCTGTTTACAGACGTGTGTGGCGTTAATTA
>JACEEZ010018090.1:0-23727 GCA_016584305.1 Chionoecetes opilio
TTTGGGCCTTAGTTATTACCTGTTTTTCAGCAAGGGCCACAGCAGGGGTGGTCAAGCAGCACAGCAACGGGTGTCACAGCAGGGTCAGCAGAAGTAAAGTGCAGCAATAGGGAAAGCAGCATCGGAGAGGTGGAGCGAGCGGTTTGGTGGAGGGCCCCTGCCCGCTTGGAAACGACCGCGATAATCCTTTGCCTCCTACCAAAGGGCCTTTCTCACCCTGCTCGTGTCCATATCTGAACATTTCCACTAGACTGTCTTTGTTCGTAAGACAAATCACATCGCGGTCACTATCGTATATTTCTCACATAAAGTTCGTCACTGTCTTCGTCACTACTTTCACCAGTACCGTTGACAAAATCCCTTCTATCTCTCCTGAGACACATTTTCACGTCTGGAGCCTGATGAACACTATAGTTATACACTGTAAATTGCTGAAAGTTTTCCCTTGCTGAAGAAATAATTGATCCTATACCCTTATTGCAGTATCCGTAACAATGTACGTAGACCCTATTTTGGTTTAACCCTGTATTTTAAACAAGGGTACGTCGTCCCCTATGATTTATTGAAAAAATCAGGCGCGACGAGCGACCGTGACCAAACCGTGTCAAGTTGGGAAAACACTGAGCTATAGCGGTATGGGCGCATGGGTCCATAGAACCCTCCGGGATACTAATATGACTTTAGGGGACGGGTTCCTCGTACCCATTTTTAAAGCGTTCTAGGGTTAAGGGGAAGGGGTGGGAGTTAAGGTTAAAGGAAATGGTATGTTTTTAAAGGGGAAGTGCTGCCACCACTCAGGCAAGTAGGTCTATGGTTTTACTTCCTGGCATGTTTTGCAAATAGATATATATATATATATATAGATTTATCTTGGTAGTCGTGGTTGATACGTGGAATTATACCGAGAAAGGGCTGACACTCTTTTGGAAGTATGGGGAATTACTGTCCTACACAGAATAATCACCGGGGGTTTTTGCAATAAACAAAACTATATTTGAAACATCATCCTATTTATTCATCCCTGAAGTTTTATGTCTCTTGTTTGAGATCACAGACAAACATATAAGCTCTAATTCAACACAAGAAGCTCTCCACCCTAACACAGGAAAGCTCTAATCTGATATAAGAAAAATTTTACCTCTATCAGAAGCCTTCCTCTGATAAGGAAAAGCTTTCCCTCATAAGGGAAAAACTCTTCCCATCTGATAAAGGAAAAGCTCTTCCCATCTGATAAAGGAAAGCTCTTATGAGCTAACCTCCCTCACTGAATCCTATTAATGAATTATCCTTAAATTAGGTAACATACCGCTGATACTTATAATTATACATGGAAAATATAAGGGGGGAATATAAGAGTAAGAATGTTGTTTGCGTTTCATTTAAAAAAAAAACCATGTGACGGTTTTTTTTGGCCCACTGAGACGCCCGTCTGTAGGGGAGTGGATGAGAGACTCATCTTAATAACACCTATAGGATGGGGCAGGCCTCCTATTCGTTAGTGAAACTGAAACAACTGTACCCATATTTGAAATATAGATAAAAATATTATAACAAGGAAAGGGGGGGGGGGGAAATAGGAGCGAAAAGCCGTACGTCTTACCTGTAGGGGAGTGGATGAGAGACTGGCTCCCTCGAGGGTAACTAAGGCGAGGCGGGAAGAAAGGGAATGTTTGGATACCCTGAACGGCTTCCCCTGAAAGGATTATCAGCCCTGAATGACTAATTAACTAATGAAACAAGTATACCTATGAAATGGCTGCCTATAATACAGTTCTGTTACTTTGAAAAAGAAGAATTTAATATGTTTAATCTAATATCCGGGGAAAGTGTATTTTGAGTTCTTCAAGCATACGAATGCGTTTTTTAGAGCGACGTGGTATGGGAGTTTGAATAGAAATTTGGTAGACTTTCAATTTAGCGAATAACTGGACGAACCCATCCATGTGTGACCGTGATCTTTCACTATGGTGACTATTTTGAAGGACATTAAGAATCTAGGAGTGTTCCTTGATCTGATAGGAGGGTGAGGGGAGGATGAAACGCTTTGAATCCTTTAGTTATCAATGATCGCGAAATAAGTGTCCCCACGAATTTTGACTTGTACCCGGAATGTCGGGGGGGGGAAGGCGTAAAAGGAAGGGAGGAGATAGAATGGAGATGCAAGAAGGAAGATAAATTTCACGAGAAACAAAAAGATTGAATTGCTTACGGGCATAATCCGGGGATTGTATGATAGGAATTCCCATCCTATCTCTTCCGAATAACGGGCATTACATTTATATGTGTGAAATCTCGATGACTGGGCCCTAGTGATTTTTTCATATACATTTATCATGAGTGTGTCCCAATGAGGTACTTCTCTGTCTATGAATTCATGGACTAATTTTCCCACCGGGCTGTTGCTCTGTATTGCAGTAACGATTGCAAATTGTAGTGGATCTCACTTATACCATTACGTTCCCTCCACATATTGTAAAATAATTTGTGTTGTTTATACCTTATTAGATCGGGGAGCGACGGGTAGCCTGCCTCGGCGTAGCAAATTTCACTAGCGGTGTTCTTACGCACACCCAGCATTTGTTTAATTACCCAGTTGTACAGTTTGGTGATTGGTTTTAGATCCACGTTCAGCCACGACTCACAACCGTATGATAGAGCTGACATTAGAGCCGCGTCAAGCACTCGCCGCTTCACCATGAAAGGGATGTCGTTGTTTTTATTTACGAAGGAAACATACTTTAGAACATGACCAATTTTAGCTTTCGCGTGTAACTTGACTGCCAAAGACACCGACCCGTCGCTGGTAAACACTGAACCCAGGTAAGTATATTGTTGGCAGTAATCGATCACCACAGAGTTCACGTGCAGCGGTTGTCGGTCTGCCGCGGTGCCATTTATAACAAAAAATATAGTTTTGTCGGAGTTAATTATCATATTATATTGGTTACAATATTCTCCCAATAACTTTACTTTGGTTAACATGGTGTCCCGGGTGGTAGCTAATAATACAGTCAGAAATCCGTCATTTGGGCTATTTTCTTTTAGTGATTTAATCAGGTCATTAATGTAGACAGTAAAGAGTAGACAGGACGTCGGGGAACCTTGCCTAAGACTCAGTGTAGCAGTGACAATAGCAGTACCTATAATACTCTCAGTTAAACAATACATACTCATCAATGCTCCCTAGGGTACGCCGTATAACAAAAAATCTTTTTCTCAACTTTATCATGCCAATTTCCTATGTAAAATGGAATTCTAAGACGATTTTATCTAGTTCTATTTTTGCATTTGAGCAAATCTTACTATGCAAAATCGCACTTTTATATTGCACCCTTATCGAATAATGCTTAAATGAGTACGCAGTGTCCGGTTGGTCCTGTGATCATGCACCAATATGAGTTCCAAATGACTAGCGTGGTAAGCTCTTTCTGATCAGTTGGTTCATCAGGCACTACATCACAGTGTCACAGCCTCTACGTTGGCCTAGAACGTGTCCATCATGTCCTTCTTAGACCTGAAGCAGGGCATGGTCTCCCGGTGGTGGGCCCGAGCCCTGATGAACCCGTCTCTGGCCTGCTGCCCCACCACTGCTGCCGCAGCCTCTGTCACCTACTTCACGACTCTTTCGGTGCTCTGAGTGTGAATAGAGAACTCCGGAACCTCGTACGGCTTGACCAGGATCTCCTGGATCTGATCCCCGGACAGTGAACAGGTGAATGCCGGCTCGTGCACCTGGCCAGGCTGCCAGCTGATCAGTGTCTGCAAGCTGGTGGCTGACAAGTTCAGCTTGGGTGTATACGAGGTCTTACACTGGTGTCCCCATACTCCTCGCCAGCCCTCAGCTTAAAAGTCTGGGTTACGGCGAACCTGCGGTCGTCCTCACTCTGACTCGCCATCAGCGAGAGGAGGACACATTCTGAGTGTGCGAACCATGCTCCTGTCCGCACGTAGAAGGTCACAGCTGTTTGGACCTTCTTGGGCTGCGACCTCATCACTCTGAGCTGCGTGAGGATGTGCTTGGTGCCGTCCTCTAGTCTGTGGTGAACCTTGATGTCGTAGTAGAGTTTGAAGTACACCTGCAGGCAGTACTTGACTAGGATTTCCAGGGTGTTCAGTTCTTTGCCAGTCAGTCCATGCTTTCTGGTCCACATGTACACGAGCGACTGGGCTGTGGTGAGCCATCTGGAGTGGGACACATTGCCACACTTGATCTCCTGCAGCTCGGACGGGAGAACGCCCCGCTTCACAGCCTGGACCAGCTGGTAGGAGACTTGCTGGTCAGTGGACATGTTGACCAGGATATACTCCGGTATCTCCGTGAGATCTTCACCGCCTGGCACCCCTCTAAACTCTGTCTGCGTTGTACTGCATCTCTTCACGCTGGACAGCAGACTGCACACTGGACCCGTGAAGCCAGTGTCAGATGAGGTAGGCCCGTCGATGCTGGTGATAAGGTGGCGCAGGGGCAATTCGTTGTGTGTGCAACACGCATATACTCCAGAAGAGCTTGCGTCCAGCATCTTCTCCAAATGGGTGTGAGCACCACCCTTCCACCCCGTGTTGGCCCTAGTTGAGTCACCTTGCAGTACGATCAGTGAGTCGGTGGAGTCGTATGTCACCAGCAGATCATAGAGAGCCTGAGCCACCTTGAACGCAGGCTTCTCAGGTGGCAACCGGGTCCTCTGGTACAAAGTGCCAAAGGTACCTTCCAGATGGCTCCTCTGTCACTGACACATGCTCCTCCCTGATCAACTTGGGTGCAGTTTCCCATAGCTGTCGGGCACCATCGCCCTGGTCTTGTCCTTCCTCCCATCGTAACCCAATCCAACTATTTTGGTACCCTGGTTAGGGTACGCCGTATAACAAAAATTCTTTTTCTCAACTTTAGCATGCCAATTTCCTATGTAAAATGGAATTCTAAGACGATTTTATCTGTTTCTATTCTTGCATTTGAGCAATTCTTACTATGCAAAATCGCACTTTAAGCTATGTTTTGCATTAAATATAAAAGTCCATTTTTGCATAGCAAGAAGTGCTCAAACCAAAAAGTTGAAGCGGACAAACCACCCTTAAATTTCAATGTTACATAAGAAAACACCCTGCCAAATTCGAAATAATCTATATTTCACTTTTCATTGGACCTACGGCGTACCCTAAATTGCATTGCTCCCATCATTACCATCCCACACTCTAATCTTCTTAACACCTGAAATAGCTTTCTTCTGTTCGTTAAATCATAAGCCTTAGTAAAGTCTACAAGTCCAAATAAGTACTCCCTCGCCAGGTATCTGTGGGAACGAAGCGTTTATGTGTCGAGACAGCTCCGTTTCCTTACGTTTTTGGGCCCCNGTTAGTTTTTTTATTCGTAAACAAATTTTTATGATAGTTTTGATGTTTTTGAGGAACAACTAATTTTGTTTTTTGGAAATCACTTGTTTTTCAGAGGTGAGGTCGAAAGGGGGTAAAAAAGAAAAAACTATAGTAAATTTACGTTCAACCTGCCGAGAAGCCACGCCCCCTTTTCTATGTGACAGCTGATTGGTGCATTTTTTGTATCATCACTACCAATCACAATATCCTCACTATTTAACAGTGTGTGACCACTGGGCAGAGCAATCTTCACTACAAAGGGTGTAGTGTAAATATAGGCCAACATTAGTGTGTGTAGTGCAAATGTTATCTTCACTACAAAAAAATGTTGGCCTATATTTACACTACACCCTTTGTAGTGAAGATATCTCTGCCCAGTGGTCACGCACTGTTAAGTAGTGAGGATATTGTGAATGGTAGTGATGATGCGAGGAATGCACTAATCAGCTGCCACGTAGAAAAGGGGGGAAAGGCAAGGGGCGTGGCTTCTGGGCAAGTTGAACGTAAATTTACTATAATGATTGCCAAGAAAAACAAACATCAGATTCTTTCAAAACGCATCAAAATCTATAAAAAAAATAAGGAACCCATGAAGAACCGGCACCCCAGCTATTTTTTGGGTGACCTAACTGGGGTTCCGGCCCCCCATAACCCCCCGCTAGGTCACTAACTTACCCCGGACATTGGTTACGTAATCTAACCTAACTGGGTTATCAAACCACTCTCACTCGCATGAAGATCAGTCATCCCAAAAATAGCTGGGGTGGCGGATCTTCATGAGATCCCAAAAATATAGATTCATCTGAAAAAGGAGAGGGTTGATAAAAACTAAACTTTACCCAAAATAATGCTAAAATGATGTTAAGTCAGTTTAGTGGTTGAGTTGTAAGGTGCAAATGATGACAGGATAGAATGACCAGGCGTCCCTAAGGTTGTGTCACAGCGGAGCGGCATCTAAGGGAGGTATTAACACAGAAAATATTTAGTTTTAGTGGCCCCAGTCATATGTATCTCAACATTCTCCGATCACACCCAACCAACACATCCTCCAACTTCTTCGTCAAAGCCCATGTCTCAGAACCATACAGCAAAACTGATCTTATTCATGCTTCAAGAGTATTTGAGCATGTATAGATCAGTTTTGCTGTATTGTTCTGAGACATGGGCTTTGACGAAGAAGTTGGAGGATGTGTTAGATGGGTGTGATCGGAGAATGTTGAAATATATGACTGGGATCACATGGAGCGATGAAGTGTCCAGTGAAGAGGTGACAAGAAAATGTGGATTAAAGGAGCTGAGTACAGTGCTGAGAGTAAGGCGATTGAGGTGGTTTGGGCACGTGAAGAGGAGAGAAGGTGGTGAGGCATTGGGGAGACCACCCGGCAGGCCAAGGAAGACATGGAGGCAGTGTGTTGAAGAGGATCTGGCAGCTTTGGGCATTGAAGAAGCTGAGGCAACGGATAGAGATAGTTGTCATCATCGGCCATCTAACCTCATAAAAATTATGGGAAAAACTAACGTTAAACAGAAAGAAGAATAAGAAGCATCCTCCAGATAATAAATTCTTACCTATTTCATTGTTTAGGTCTCGTCACTCTGAGTATGTGAATGTTAGAGCTGGTTCGGCAAATTAAGAATTAAAGAACCAAGAACCAAATTAGTGAATAAGTCAGGTTAGGTTACAGTGTGGGGGTCAGTGGGTGGCCCCACCCCAAACCACAACGCTGTGTACTATCATAACTGTTATAAACGAGGAAGAAACAATTTTTTTGATAAGTTTTGATGTGTTTTGAATTACCGTATTCTACGGCTTATAAGACGCACTTTTCCCCCTAAAAAATACCCTGAAAAATACTCATGCGTTTTCCAAGACGAATGTTGTAGGAGGTTAGCTTAGGTAGCTATCCAATTCAGCCTCTTATATGATGTAACCTCAGTACTTACCTGTTACAAGTATTTTAAATACCATAAGACATTCAAATCAACTAATCTGTCCTCCGTAGTCTACCTCGGTCAGATTGGCGCCAAAAGCCATAACGTGTATAAGGGGCATTTTTTTATTACATTAATGAAAGTTTTGTATACTTATGTACATGCAGCCATCACAAATACTACGCTCATTAATTAAAATCAATTAAAACAATACGTGGTGAGGCCCCAGGAGGCAGGCAACGTAGTGAGGCACGGGAGGACGTGAGAGGTGTTTACACTCGGGAAGACAAAGCCAGACTGAATCAGCACGCCAGTCACGCAGCTGCGCACCACCGTGGTTGGCTTTGTTTTCACTCCCGCCGTCCGACCTGCGTGTACATGTTCACCCAGCCAACATGACGATTTACTTATACACACAACCCTCGTTTTTCCGGACTAATAGGGGGGAGCACTGGTCCGGGAACCGCAAACGTCCGGGAATCGCAACAGTCCGAGGCCATTACCCACCCCCGGACGTTTATCCTACTCTAGTATTTACTGCCCGGCAACCACCAATATCAACTACCCCGCCGCGGACTTTTACGTCACTTTGTTGTTGTTTTTAGGGCTGCGAGGATCCCTTGGGGAACACTATGAGCCCTGGTGATGTCTTATGATGCTATCACAGGCGCTGTAATTGACCTGTCTTCCTCAGGAAGGCACAGGTGAGGCAGATGACAGCGTGTTGCCGGGAGGGGTGGACGTCAGCCGCCGTCAGCAGGGTGGGCAGGTCACATGTGGCGACGTTCAGGTAAGGAGTGAGAGCGTAGCACTACACGGTGGGAGTGGAAGCGCGGACACTGCAGCAGAAAGTGTTCAATAGTCTCAGAGACGTTCCTGCCACCAGGGGCAGTGGGATATAGGGGACTGATGGAGGCGGTGCAGGTGAACCGTGGGTGTCTTGTGCCTAAATGTAAACAATACGACCGCTGAGCATGCTGCCACCTGGCGGGAGGTGCGGACACTGACCAGGGGTGACAGGAGACGCTCGGACCGCCGGACAACTTTGTCGATTTACGGACTGGACCAGGCATTTGTCTGGGACTCTGACCTATCCCCAGACCTCGGATTTTGACTGGCAAATTCGATTTCCGGGAATGGAAGTCCGGGAAAACGAGGGTTGTGGTACTATACAAGCTAGAAAATATGAATGGCTGATGAGCAGTGCTGAATGAAGATAATGAATAGTGAGTGTGTTCTTGTGTGAAAATGACTATTTTGGCAAAAATTTTTTTTTTTTTTATATCTTTCCAAAAAACAGGGTGCATTTTCCAAGATGCAGCGTCTTATAAGCCATGAAATATGGTAATCTGATAAAAAAAATATGCCCGGTGGGCTGCTTGTTGATGGATCGTCCCGACCCCCCATCTTAAAATATAGAAGAAAGTAAGATGCAATTCTGCCAAAAATCATTACCAGATTCATTCAAAACACATCAAAATATATGAGAAAAAATTCGTTTTGTCTTGAAAATAGCAGGATGAACTAAACTGAAAATATACCATATTTTAGGTATTATTTTGTTTCTAAGCATTCTGCATTATTTTTGACGAAATATTTTTTTAAAGATTGCAAGACTAACGTTGCATAAGTAGTGCTTCGTGTCCTAGTGGAACGCCGACGTGAGTTTCGACAGGGGATGCTTGCAGCCTATGTTGATCTCAAGAAGGCGTTTGACTCAGTGCATCATGAGTCACTGGATCTTTTGCGACCGCGGGATTCCTGCAAGGACTATTGGTTTGATGACTGGTCTGTACTCTGGAACTGAGAGTGCTGTGAAGTGTGGGGGAGGTGTATTCAGCTTCTTTCCTGTGAATACAGGAGTGAGGCAAGGGTGAGTCCTTGCCCATCACTTTTCAACACTTGTATGGACTGGGTATTGGGCAAAGTTGTAGATCAATGTGATTGTGGAGCATCCCTCGCAACACCAAGATCACTGATCTTGTTTTTGCCGATGATGCAGTAATCTTTGCTGAGTCACTGGAGGTCCTAGTGATGGTTCTCGAAGTGCTGCACAAGGAGGCAAAGCCTTTAGGACTTGAAGTCTCCTGGCTCAAGACCAAGGTCCAGGTGTTTGGAGATGATGACAGTACAGATGAAATGTAACTATACTAGTACAACTAGATGAAACAGTACAGTCTGTTCATGCATGGGGCGAGGTTATTGAGATCTTGGAAAGTTTTACATACCTTGGTAGCGCATTCCATAATGATGGCGGGTCACGTCAAGAAGTCTTACGACGGATTGGCATAGCCCACTGTGGTTATGGACTCGCTCAGCACGAGTATTTGGCGTTGGGCCGGTACCTGTGCAGGAGGACACAGATCTGGATCTTCAAGTCGCTGTCTTACTCTATGGTTGTAAGACATGGACACTAAATAGCGACTTAAAGAGGCGAATCCATGCCTTGGTAATAAGTGTCTTCGCAGGATCATGGGGTATCGCTGAGATGATTACGTGTCAAATCAGCAATTACACCGTGAAACTGATCGAGGCCTATTACCTGCATAGTTCGTCAGCGCCAACTTCGGCTATATGGGCATGTGGCACGCTACACTGAAACCGATCCTTCCCATCGGGTTGTATCTGTAAGAGACAATCTGGTGTGGAGGAGGCCAAGGGGACGCCCACAAGGCTCGTGGCTGGGGAAGTTGATATTTCCTGTCGAGAGTTGCTTGGTATGGGAAGGGAGCCTGCATGGGGACTCGCGCGTGGTGTTCCCCAGGAGTAGTGTCGTAGGGTGGGCGAGGCGACTCGCCCCCAGCATATTTTCTTGCCTCACCTATATTTTATCTCTTAATATCCAATAATGACTGATTGGAAAAATTAGGTTTATAAAATAAGATTAACCACCAAATAAACAAAAATTGATTCTCTTGAGGGTTATGCTGCCAATTCACAAATTTCTTATTGTTTTGATATATCCTTTGGAAAATTCGCATTTGTTGAGCTTCCTCCAATGCCCATCAGTCGCCAAATAAGAAACCTCTGTGTATTCAAATGGTTATTTTCCACATGAAATGTTGATGATTCATCATATGTTCACTGAAAGTTTGCTCATTAGTAGGACCTACAAGCCACACATAAATACCGTCTAAGCAGGGAGCTACCTAATGGCAGCCATTACTAATCTATGATGTCTGGGTTTGGGCTGCAGGTGACAGCCTGAAGATTAGATTTCGCCTGTAGTCACACCACACCCAGGCCTGTCATATAAAGTCAGAATATTGCATTGAAGGGTTGTAGGCATGCTGTTACTGTCTAACATCTCAGAATATAAATAATTATATTGTAGTCCTGAATAGCTGTAAGACTCTCTCTCTCATGAAGTGCTGAGTTTTCGTGTGGGTATGAGTATTTTTTTTGTGAACTTAATTTTGTGTGCAGATTTTCTTAGCCTTCATACATTTTTCCCGCAGAAGGAGGAGAAGCCATCAGAACACATCAACCTAAAAGTGGTGGGTCAAGATGGCCAGATTGTGCATTTTAAGATTAAAAAACATACATCCCTCAAGAAACTCATCAATGCATACTGTGAAAGATCGGTAAGTTTGTTTGCTTTCTATCAAGTGGAATAGTGTTAGAGTATGATTATTACATAAAAAAAAAGTTGTCTGCAGTAAGAATGGATGAGTAGTGTACACTTGTTAATCAAGACAGTAGATAGTAGGAGAGATGACTCAGTGAATAGTCTTGCATCGCTGATAACTATTTGTTTACTTTCAGCATATATTTACCTACCTCTAATTACTTCCTGCAGATAAGCTTTGCAGCTCTACTTTTTAAATTATNGATGTTCATTAGGGATAGTTTTATTGTAGTTTCCTTGTTATCAAGACAGTAGATAGTAGGAGAGATGACTCAGTGAATTAGTCTTGCATCTGCTGATACACTATTCATGTTCACTTTCAGCATATATTACTACCTCTATTACATTACTCTAGCCAGGATAAGCTTGCAGCTCTACATTAAAATTATTTGACTGTTTCAGGAGAAATAATGAAAATGACATTCCTAGCCACAGCTATCATATACCTACATTGATTTATAAATGGAACATTTTTAATGCAAATAATCATAAGTATAGCCAGAGGTAGTGTGTGTAGCTTGTACCTGAGTATTTCTTTAGGTAATAAGACTATGAAAACATAACTAATTAACTATGTGTATGTACAGTTTGTCCACAAAATTTGGGGTAATCGATTCCAATGGTTGAATTTTTTTTTTTTTTTTTTTTGTTTTGTTCACTAAGTAGTGTTTCTGCCGCCTTGACGGCTCAAACCACTAGAGAAGGAATACATCCCCAGGGGGTTATTAACATCTCGCTCTCCCTCCCTCTCTCCCTCCACCTCCTTTCTTTTCCCTCCCCTACTATCTCCATCCCTCCATCTCTCTTCCCCCTACTTCACTCTCTCTGTCTTTTGTGCCATGTGACCTCTGATGTCTGACACATTCACCTTTTTTTTTTTGGCATTAAATCAATCAATCTCTGTCTTTTACCCTACGGCCTGATCACGCTCTGGACATGCAATCTCCAGATGTTACCCTTCTGGAAAGAGCTTAAGAGGTTAAAGCGACCAATCTTTAGGTAAAGCTGGGACCACACACACACACACGCACACAGGAACTTAAGAACATAAGAAAATAAGGAAGCTACAAGAGGCAGCGAGACCTACACGGGGTAGTTCCTGTTACTTAACACTACCTACATCCACCTTCATCCCCATCCATAAAGCTGTCTAGCCTCCTTTTGAAACACCCTAACTACCTAGCTGACGACAGAGTCAAAACATACACACACACACTGATTCCCCTTTCTCAAGGGAACAGTAACTGCTTGCATCATCGAAAAACCTTGGGGTCTTGAGCAGGCCTTGATCTCGCGACCGACTGAAAACCAGACGGAGATATCTCCACCAGACCGCACAAGCAGTGTGTGTGTGTGCGAGGGAGAGGTGGGTGTAGAAAATTGACCACAATTTTGTCCCTTAGGACTAGCGTCTAGCGGGGTCACCTGAGCACAATCTTTGTATTTGCTTGTTTGCTTGGGTGTGTCATTAATTAATTCACCCAAGAATCAAGATCTTGCCTAAGCGATCTGGACTCGTGATCACCAGCTCTTACCCTCTCGGAAAGAGCTTCGAGATCATAGTTACCGATCTATGGGTATGATTGGAATCTAGCACACCACATTATACCCATATCCATTGTTCAAGGTGGACATAAACAATGTCTCGTCAGCGGATTCCACCTGAGCGGGATTTGAACCACAGAGCTACTGAACAGTAGGCGGAAGCTCCTACTGAATACTCTGAATAAAGTCCTGAATACTTATTGCATTAATCACTTTTGCATCAAGGTTGTTCCAGGCTTCTATGCTTCTATACGGGAAGCTGTATTTTTTTATGTCCCTCTTGCATGTTGTCCTTTTCAATTTTTTCTCATGACCTCTTGTACTTCTGTCGTCTCACACAAACAGATCTTCTCTATCAATTTTTTCCAGACCCATTGATGCTCTATACACTGCTATAAAATCTCCCCTTTCTCTTCTTTTCTCAAGAGTTGGGAGTTTCTGTCTTGAAAGTCTTTCCTCATATGGTAAATCTCTCAGGCTTGGAGCCATTTTTGTGGCTGCTCTTTGTATTCTCTCAATCTTCCTTATATCCTTCTTTTTATGTGGTGACCAAATCACAGCTGCATATTCCAACCTTGGTCGAAAGTGTGTATTTACCTAGTTGTATTTACCTAGTTGTAACATACAGGAAAAGAGCTATGCTCGTACTGTCCCATCTCCAAATCTACTATTATCCAGCTTGCCTTTGAAGTCCTGAATACTTCTTGCATTAATCACTTGCATCAAGGCTGTTCCAGGCTTGTATGTTTCTATACGGGAAGCTGTATTTTTTTATATCCCTCTTGCATGTTGTCCTTTTCAATTTCTTCTCATGACCTCTTGCACTTCTATCGTCCCACACAAACAGATCTTCTCTGTCAATTTTTTCCAGACCCATTGATGCTCTATACAGTGTACACTGCTATAAAATTCCCCCTTTCCCTTTTCTTTTCCCTCAAGAGTTGGGAGTTTTATGTCTTGAAAGTCTTTCTTCATATGGTAAATCCTCTCAGGCTTGGACCCCATTTTTGTGGCTGCTCTTTGTATTCTCTCATTTTCCCTTTTATATCCTTCTTTTTATGTGGTGACCAAATCACTGCCGCATATTCCAACCTTGGTCGAATCAAAGATGTTATCAATTTTTTAAATCATCTCTTCATCCAGATTTTTTATGCCATTCTTAAAATTCCTCAGCAACTGATATGTATCTCCTGTGGATCTTGTTTATATGTTTCCCTCTTTTGACAAATTGTCCTAATACATACCCCCAGATCTTTTTTCGACCTTTGTTTTGATTACCCATTCATTCCCACGATACTTTTCTCTCTGTCTCTTTTTGGTATGCCCACTTCCATCACTTTACATTTTTTAGCATTAAAAACTCCATTCCCATAGTTGACTCCATCTGAAAATTCTTATCTAGATCCTTTTGTAAATCCTCACAGTCCTCTTTACTTTCTACTTTTCTTAGTAATTTAGCATCATCAGCGAATAAACTCATATAACTGTTTACTCTTCTGTCATATCGTTTACATGACCAAGAACATCACTGGGGCCAATACTGATCCTTGAGGAACTCCCACTTATCAAAACTGCACCATTCTGACTTCTGATCTTTTATTACTGTTCTCATCTCTCTCTTGCTCAAAAAGTCTTCCATCCACTTCAGCAAACCACCTTTCAATCCTCCTACATGTTCTAGGTTTTCCAGAGCAGTCTCTTTATGAGGTACCTTGTCAAATGCCTTCTTTAGGTCCAAGTATATGCAATCGACCCCTCTCTTTCCCTGTGTCACACATCGACCCACTCATGAGTAAAAAGCTTAATAAATTCGTTGTACATGACATTCCTCCTCTAAATTCAAACTGGCCACCTGCGGTGTGTTTGCCCTCTTCCAAATATTTCAACCATATGTCTTCACAATTTTTTTCACACATTTTTGCCACTACACTTGTTAATGATACTGGCTGTAATTTTAGTGGTTCTTCTTTTTTCTCCTCCCTGTGAATTGGCACAATATTTGCTCTTTTCCAATCAAGCGGGACTCTGCTCTCCTTAAGTGAACTCTCAATTACACTATGAAACTTTCCTGCTAGTTGGTTACTGCTCTCTTTCATAATCCAGTTCGACATCCATCTGGACCGGGGCTTTCTCACATCTTGACTTTCCATTGCCTTTTACTTCTTTTACGCTACTTTTATGTCTTCCTTATATTTTCTTTTGCTATTATATTTTTCGTTTTAAATTCACTTTCTCTTGTAAATACAGTCTGTAAGCACTTATTCATCACCTCAGTCTGTTGTAATGCATCTTCATACACTATGCCTTCTACCTTCAGCTTATCTATTCCTTCCTTGTTTTTCATTTTTCCATTAATATATCAATAGAAAAGTTTTGGTTCGTTCTTACATTTTTCTATTAGGTATATTCCTCTCATAGTTACTTTCTTCTTCTCTTCGGATTCATACATATTCATTTCTAGTTGTTTTGTACTTCTCCCAAAGGTTGATACCTCCTTTTTTCCTCCAACTATTCCATGTTTTTTCTCTTTCTAGTCTTGCTAATTCACATTTTCTGTTAAACCATTCATTTTTTTTCTTTTCTCTGATAACTATCCTTGGAACATAACTATTTATTCTTTCGGTGTAAATTCGGATGAACTCATCCCATTTTTTCTGGGTACTCCTTGCTGCATGGAAATTACTCCAGTCTGTCTCCGAAAAATGTTCTTATCCGTCAAAGTCTGCTTTTCCATAATTGTATCTTCCTTTCTTACAAGTGTTCTTCTCTTCTCCCCTCTTTTTTGCTATCATTTATTTCAAATTCAATAAGTACGTAGTCGCCCTTTCCAAGTGGGCACTGATAATTTACTTTACTAATTACTTCTAGTTCTTTGTCAATGGGTAGGTCTAGTCTTGATGGTTCTTCGCTACCTTGAATTTGTGTTCTCTTAATCCACTGAGTCATGATGGTTATTCATTACCAAATCCAACCAAAGTACCACCCCATGAGTTTTCTCCTCCTTCAGTTTTACCATTCTTCCCAGCAAACTTCTTTGCAGTTAAAAACTCCCATCAAAATTATGTTCTCACAATTTTCCATCGTATTCTTTAAACATTTGCTTGGTCTCTTATTTGCATCTCCATACTCCTCTCTCCCCAGGAATTTGTCTTAGGTGGAACATATACGAGTACTAAGTCTCTTATTCTTTCCTTTTTTTATCACCAACTCTACCTTCAACACCTCTGCCAAATTTCCCTTTTCCTTTTACCACATTTCCTAAATACCACATCCTTCCTTGTTAAAACCATTAACGCCACCTCCCTTTTTCTGATTTCTGTTTCGCCTCCATACATTATTTGACCCTCCCCAACTGGCACATCCTCAGAATCACTCAGCTTCGTTTCTACTAGACCTAATATGTCTGGTTTCTTGGCTCTCAGGTAATCGTTTACTTCTGTTAATGGGTTTAACACTAGCCCATTTATATTTGTGTACGATACCTGCCACCTTTTTCATTTCCTTTGAACTGTTCTCTTATTTTTTTTTTTTTTTATACCCCTCTTCGTTTTGGGGTCTAAAACTCTCCAATAGAATTTCTGTTTTTCCCTTCCGTCCCAGTTCGTTTTTTTCTTTGGCTTCTTTAAACAGTACATTCAAACTGGCTCTTTTCTTCCTCATTCATATCTTTTCTATCCATATTTTCTTATATTGTTCTGTCTTTGCCAGTTTTTCCCTGCCTGAGACAAAATAAACTAGTGCTGTATTTTGTGACCTAAACTTAACTTTTAAGGGGGGGGCCCCTCCCTCTTTATATTTCCCAAAATTATGTATCTCTTCATTCTTCTTCTACCTCCGTATTTTCTTCTACTACTTTAAAAATTTCTTTGACACTTTTTTTTCTTCCTCTTCTCCTAAGTTTTTCTTGGGCAGCACTTTTTCCTTCAAACCAAAAATGATGACACATTTCTTTTTGTCACCGTATCTCTTACTAAATTTTCCTTTTGTTTTATCACCTGACTACTTTTTGGTCAGATATTTCTTTTCATTTTCTTGATACTTCTATTATCTGACGTAACTTTCATGGTCTTTTTCTTTTCTAAACTTCCATGTCTTTTTTTCATCTTTTATTCCTCTTGTGTCATTTTCCATTTCTTATGTACTGAATACATTTCTGCGTGCATTTTCCCCTAAACCCTTTTCGTCGTCTTGTTTTCCATTAAATCATCCCCTCTATTTCTTAAAATAGTATTACCTTTTCCAGACGAACACTTTCTTTTCCATCTTACTAAAAATATCCACTAGTTCGTGTACCACACTTTCCAGCCATTAGGACTCTTCTCTGGTTCATTTCATCCCTAATATGTCTTTTCTTTGGTATCAAAACATCGAACGGTGTTTTTGGCGGGATTTCCATCCTTGTTTACTTTTTTCCCTTCCTATTTTTTCACTTTTTTTAGGCTGTGTGTGTGCGTGCGCACGTGCACGAGTGTTATTCAACCATGGTCTTGTCCACGCGAGTCGGACTCGCGATCGCAGTTTCACCCTCCCGGTTTCGAGCTGGAGCTCATTATTACCGATCTTACACCACCACACCCATCCCCTTGCTCAAGGGGGACATTAACCGCCCAAATTTGCGATGAAAAATCCACGGAGCAGTGAGGATTCGAATGGCTACCACAGAATGGCAGGCTAGCACGCTATCAATTGACCATCGTGGTGGTGGGGTGTGTTGGTGTGTTTTAGGTGGGTTGTCGGGTGAGGGATTTTTTTAATGATGGGAAAATGATAAATATATATATATATACAGGTTGACCCATCACTAATCCGGCAACCACGGGACCTTAGGACTGCCGGATTTTCGAAATTTCCGGATTACTGATGTTTTGTCCCCTCATTCTATATATGCTGTAATATAGATAACAGTAGAACTGGAGTGACACTCCGCCGCCACGTGCGGTACACACTGCAGGTACTGGCCCCATGGCCAGTCTGCTGCCCCATTCACTTACTGCATATGGGCTATCATATAGACTGGTTATCAGTATATTGATATACTGTTATCTTTGTAAATGTTTGGGTTTTATAATTTATCAAATAAAAAAACAGTAAAACACACTAAAGAAATGCCATACCCAGACTCCGAAGAAATATGCATGAACCCTTAATATTTACTTTAAACTCTTCCCCATTTAGAACTTTGTGAGTCAACTTTTATCAATGAAGGGTATTAATAGAAGCGCAATTGTATTTGCTTTCCTTGATATATTTGATTTTCTGATAAATAATTTGAACACATGCATAAATTAGCGTTAAATAAATATATAAAATCACAATCGGTAATTTTCCCGATTGATGAGGTTATTTATTTAGTTAACCCCCAAATTTTATACTGGTGCTAATCTTTAGCGAAAAACAAAAATATTAACAAAAAAATTTAAACACAACGGGAAATTCCCCGTTGATGTTTTTTTCTTTTTAGTTAATGCTAATTTTATGCATGGTTCAAATTTAATTTTTATCAGAAAATAAATAACAATGGAAAGCTAATAAAAGGGGTTCTATTAAAACCCCCTTCTGATAAAATTGACTCGCAAAGTTTTAAAGGCGAAATTTGAAAAATTTTAAAAGTTTTATGCTATATCTTCAGTCCGAAAATGGCATTTCTTTAGGGGTTTTTTTCGTTTTTTATTTGATAATTTATAGAAAAACATTACGAAGATACAGATATACATATACTGATAAACCATCTATATGTAGCATATGCACAAGGGAATGGCCCAGACGGGCCATGGGGCCAGACGAGCGTCCATGCCGTATTTGCGGAGGTCACTCCATTTTTCTACTTTATCTATGGCTGTTTAGGGCCCCATAAAAAGGGGGCCCTAGTTTTCTGCTCTAGTCTCCTGCCCCACTCCTCTCTGCCTAGGACTTTTACTATTGATGCTATAACCCCTTTTCCCTCTACCCCCTATACTTTTTTGCTTTTCCAAAAGGGACAAGTTCTACATTTTTCTTACTCCCCCCCTACCCTGCGCACAATTCGGGTTTTCTCCATTTTCCCCTTTTCCCTTCCTTTTGACTTCCAGGGGGCCGTTTTGCTTTTTTTTAATTTACTCCCCCAGTCTCCTACATGCCAGGTCACCCCCTCTGGTTCTGTTGCCCCCTTACCACGCAACGTAATTTCCTGTAAGGTGACATACAGCTGTTTCTGGGTTAAAAACGCCATCAAAACAAAACGGCCCCAGGGAACAGGAGATTCCATGGTGGGGGAAAAAGGGTAAAAGAGTGGCAAAAAAGGGAAGATAGTGCAAGCCGAGCACAGCTTGACAACGACCTACAAGCGATCAAGCAGAAAAATCCAAGAAAAACCCTCCCGAAAACTGTCGCCCCAAAAACAGGGGAAAATTTTTAAAACTGCGCCCCGAAATTCTGCCGGAAACTGATGGAACCAAAAATTTTGTTTCCCGGATTATGATGGTCAACCTGATATACACTACCCCTCCCGAGTTCACGCATCGATTTTTTCGCGATCCTCGATTTTCGCGCTGAGTCCTAAATTCTTACCAACCCCCGACTTTCGCGCATTACCCCCCGATTTTCGCGTTTTTTTTTTTTTTTGGTTGTGTGTTGGTGTTGTTGTGTGTCCCACAGCGCCGTTCAGTGACCTCCAGAACTGGGTGGTAGGCCCTGGGGGAAACTTAGGACTGGATGGTTGGCCCCTCCCCCGGGGTGGCGCAACAGAATTTCTATAGTGAGCCTGGATAGAGGTTTCTCCCGCCCCCTTGCCCCTCCGATGCCTCGCAATAAAAGGTAGAGTAAGGGGCACGTGTGGGTTTTTTCTTAGGCCCTCAACGTGCAGAGAAAGATTTTAAGTGGATTTTACAGCCCTCATCAAGGATCGAACTCGGATCACCGAAAAACCCACTCGGAGACTTCTTCTTTTCTTTTGCCCTTTTTCTGTTTAGTTCACTTTGTAGGTGCTGTAAGCTGTGCTCGGCTTGACATATATTTAGAACCCACTCTGCTACCGCCCCCCCTAAAAGACGTACAGGCACGTTTCCTTTCCCTTTCCCTGTTTTAGTATTATTAAAATAGGCTTGTATGTTGTAGTTTTGCTTTTTTTTTTTCCTTGTTTGTTTTTTCTCTACGGAGCAGCCGGTGTCGAAAAATAGGTAACCCCAAATAAGTACCCACCTTACCTTACACCCCGCCTTTTTATTTTTACCATAAAAACCCCCTTTAAAGTGATTAACCTAAATGTTTGGTACTGGGGTTTTCTGGAGGTACTGGAGGAGACGGAGAGAAGAGGGAAAGGCATTGGCAGTGTTTTGCCGTATAACATGTCCAAACCTCACTGACGATATGTGTCAAGCTCACCCCTAGACCAAACGCATCCGGGGGTGACTCTCCATCAAGCCAATTCAAGCTCCTCTCTCCCCCCTCTTCTCACGTAGTTTTGGGCCGAAGCCACCCCCCGGGGGGGGGGGTAAAAACCCCTAGGCTAAAACCCGTACCCTCCACTGTGGGTGGGCAAGGGTTTGGGGCATTTTGGGGATTTTTTTTGGGGGAAAAAAAGTGAGTCTTAAGGCTGTAAAATAGGTAGGTACAAGCCCCTCAATTAACCTTCAGGCCTCCCATCCCCCCCCTGGAGGTCACTGCCTAACGGCGTGTAGGCAAAAAACCCCACACACCATCCACAACAACACACCCCAAAAAAAAAAAAAAAAAAAAACGGACTAAAAAAGCTTTTTTTACGGGTTTTTTTTAATACCCGGTTTCGCGTCCGCGAGTTTCGCGCTATGCCCCCGGAAAAAAGAAACCCAAAACTCGGGAGGGATGTTATATATTATTATTAATATATATATCTATATAATATATATATATATATAAAATTTAGGGGTATCCCAAAGATCATAGGGGGAAAAAAATGAAACATGTTTTTTTCACTTTGCTCATGTTTTTCCCTTGTTACACACTAAGAAGTTCCTGTGTAATTAGATAAAATTCGGAAATATTGGGGGTGCGACAACGAAAAAATTTTTAATAACCTTCAAAAACAAAAAAAAATAAAAACATCCCACTTTTTTAGAAAAAAAATTTAAAAGGGAAAACCAAACAAACATTTTTTCATTGTTTCCCATTAAAAAGCCTTCTTTTAAAGGCCTCCTTCTTTTCCCCCCCCCAAAAAAATTTTTTCCATGGTGGTGGACTACTGGAGGAGAATTTTCTCCTGGGGGGGGCCGACTTTCGTGACCCAGGTCGCTGGACAGGGCGTGCCCCGCTCGGGGACGTTACATCTCAGAGGCCAATTTGCCCGTTTCCGACGCCTTGAACGGTCGTCCTCCCCCCAATGCCGGGTCCTTTGCCGGAAAGCCCTCACCCGCGTCATTTTTTCTAAAAAGAAGGACCGTGTCTTCAAAGTGACAAGGACGGAGGGGGGAAGAACTCATCTTTTTTTCCCTCCCAAACGCTAGAGTTCCTTTTTCAGGCGGGGTTGTCCTGCCCCTTGGACCTCTGCTTCTTTCCTCCACATCAATCCTTGATCGAAAGGCCGTCCCCCGTTTTTCCCTTTGGGAAACGTACCACAGGTGCGCGCAGGGGTTTTTTGCGCCTTGGAAAGGTTTGGTCAGGGTATGTCTTTAGGATCTCAAGGAAACCCCTCGTTTAACGGGCTTCCCAGAGATGGTGCCTCATTCCATTGCTTTGACACCAGAGCAACGAGAGGGCCCCTCATTTTACTCCGGCCCTTTTCTCGCCCTAGCGACAGCGGGATTTCAGCTCGAAGCTTGAGGGCATAGTGGCCCTTGGGCCCTCCACGGCTTTATGGAGAGCCCGGACGGCGGGGAAGGTTTGGCTTTGGCCTTCACCCCCGAGGAAAGGTAGGGGAGACGGAGAAGTTCTCATAGCCCCCCCTGGGATGGTTTTGAATCAGAGCCCCTTAGGAAGGCCTTTCTCGTCCTTCGCTTGCTGGCGTGTCTTGGGGGCAAGAACTCTACGAGGTCCCGGGGTTTCCACCCTCTCTCTCTGCGAGGAATCCAAAAAGGACCTCGATCACGGAGTCGTTTGAAGATTCCAATGTCAGGACCAGAGGAAAGGGCCCAGGCTGGCTTTCGAAGACTCCTTGAGGATAACCTCTTGACATGATGGCGGCAGGCCAACCAAAGCAAACTTCGTCCAGTTCTTGCTCAAAACCGAATGCACATTTGGGGCCCAAAGTCAGTGTTCGAAGCCCGTTTGGGGTCCCAAAAAGAAGGCGAGATCTTGTTCCTGACACCCCTTCGCCACCTCCTTCAAGACCACTGCGCCACTTTCTGCAGTCGAATTCCCGGGTTTCCGGGACCCCAAGAAATAACTCGGCGTATCTTTCCCTGTGGGAGGACGGCGATTGGGTCCCTCCGTATCGCCAAGAGGGGCGGGAGGGTTTTCCGTCCCATGCAGGCCAAAATCTCGGGACTCCTGTTTCCCGTTTTCCCCGATCTTCTCGGCGGGGCTTTGGGTTTCCCCCCCCAATTCGTGCTCGATGGACCGTGCCTTCGAAAACCCCGGCCATACCCCAATGTCCATTCCAAGAATTGAGCGGTTTGCAAGTTATTGCTTGCCGCACCCACAATTTTCTCCGATCCCAAGTTGAAAGAGGTTTAAAATCCTTTACGGAGACGTGGCGATGTTTTTTAGTTTTTTCCTCTGGCTTCGGATCCCCAACCAGTGATGACGTCGCGACACAGGACTGCTGCTTGCCACTGCTTTGGCTTGGGATTTCGCCCTTTCCCGTCACCCGGCAAAATCGCCCGTCTTTCACGCCCGGGGGCCGCTTTAGCCCGAGGTTTTCCCCGGGTCAACCTGCTTCTCCACCCTTTTTCGCTGTCACGAAGGGCAAATTCCCCCCATGGGTATTCCCCTCTGTTTCTCCTGATCCGTAGAACTCCTTGCCCTCGTCCTTCACTCTGCCCCTTGGGGAAGGAGTGTGCGAGGTCGAAGATTTCTTGAAAGGTCCCCCCTTTGAAAATCTCCTCATCCATACGTGTTTCGGCCTGTTTTGTTTTGTTTTCTTTAGGTCATTGTATGCCTTTTTCCCGCTTTGACAGCTTCGGCCGGCTGTATTTCTGTATGGTCGAAAACCCAGCGCCGACCAGAAGGGGGAAACCCCTCCCCCACCGCCCTTCCGCCCCACCCCGCCGTCTTCCCCCCCTCCCTTGGTGGGGGTGTCTAGCGGAGGAGACCCTCCTTCGATGGTAGCCGGGCTCCGGGGATTTTTATCGATTGGGGGCCTTTTCGACAGCCAAAGATTACTACGGCTCTTTTTGCCATGTTATAACCAGGGGAAAAAAATGGAAAAAATTTTAGAAAATCCTGAAATTCAAGTCCCTCACCAAAGTTCATTTTTAGGACCCTAAATATTACTCAAATTTGCCAAAAATTTTAAAGCAATACGTTTTATATGAGAGAACCGGGAAAAAACCAGCGGGAGCCTTTTTTAAAAATTTTCATTTTGGGGCACCCTTTAATATATTATTATAATTAAAAAATATAAAATATAATTTTTATTAATATAATAATATTATAAATTATAATAATATATTAAAATTTTAAATTTTATATGTTGAACAAGGGGTCAAAGACCTGTCATTCTTGGGGTTCTTATGTGCGTGCAACGTTTCGCCAAAACTTGGCAAAGGCGAAAACGTTTCACCCCACATAAAGAAAACCCCCAAAAATGAAAGTGTCTTGCCACCCCCGAAAATCAAAAGTATGAACCTAAGAAATCAACTAATATTATATATATCTATACCCATTTGGGCGCTAAGACGCACTTTTTTCCCTTAAAAGGAAGCCATTTCACCCTCTCAATCGGCCATATTAGCCAGAGAGGTGGGGGAGAGAATCCGAACCCGGTGGTGTATTTTCTAAAGGGGGTTTGGGGACTGTCTAGCAGTATTCACTGAGCCAAAATTTTTTAAACTGTGTTATAAATGATCTAAACTAAGAAAAGGTTTGGGGTTTAAAGAGAAAATAAGAGTGGGGGGAACAAAATACGATTGTTGCTGCAAGAGGGCCGTGTCAATGTAACATCATCCACCCCCGCTGCTGCCTCCAAAGTATAAGTCTGATATTCATCTGCCGCTTCACCTTTGGATACTTAAATCACTTCACTTCACAACCCCCCCGCGCCCAACCAGGTCATTCCCCAGGGTCCTCCCCCAACCCATGGAAAAAAAAAAACATCCCCCCATTTAGATGCGCCTTAATTAAAACCGCATTCGACTCGGCCA
>JACEEZ010018093.1:0-14116 GCA_016584305.1 Chionoecetes opilio
AGAAAATTTTAGGATTCAATTCGGGGGGTATCCTGCAATATATTAGATTTGCCCTTTTTGGTTCACTTCATTCTTTTACTTTTTAACTGTATAATTTTCATTCAATTCATTGCATTTTGAATTTTTGTATTTGGGTACCGTAAGCCTATGATCATTTGTTTTTCCCCAACAAATCCCTTTTTTTTTTTTAATAATTTAAAATTTTACAAAAACAAAAAAAATTCCCCAAAAACACGATATATTTTTTTTCTCAAAACCTCTTTGTAAAATAGGGGTGGTCTTATGCGGAGGGCGTTATGGCCGGCAAATACGGTTTATGTTTATCAGTAAAAAAGATATATTGTTTTTCGGAAAAGTTATTCTATAAATTACAATAAAAAACCGTAAAAAGACAAAAGAAATCCCTTTATGGACTCAAAAAAAAAAATATGCGAACTTTAACTTTTCCCCATTTAATTTTGCTAAAAACATTTTGCATGGAGAATATCAATAGAAGGGGAAATTTTAAATTTGCTTTCCTTTGCTATATTTCTTTTTCTGATAAAGAATTAAAAACCATAATAAATTAGGTTAACTAACTAAAAGGATCATGAAATCGGGAAATTTTTCCCGTTTGATGTTTTATTATTTGTTAACGAAATGTAGTATGGTTCAATTATTATCAGAAAACAAAATATATCAAGGGAAAGAAATTAAAATTCAGTTTTATATATTTCCATGTAAAATTTTTTTAGCAAAATTTTAAATGGCAAAGAGTTAAGTTCATGCATTTTCGGGTCTCAGAATGGCATTTTTGTGTTTTTTTACGGTTTTTTTTTTGATAATTTATAGAAAAAACTTTTCCCAAAAGATAACAGTATATCTTTTAAAAATATAAACATATATTAGATAGGAAATTACCCGATTTCATGATTTATGTATTTAGCTAACGTAATTTATGCATGCTGCCAATTATTTTCAGAAGAAATATATCAATGGAAAGCAAATTAAATTCCGCTTTATCAATTCTCCATGTAAAAGTTTTTGAGAAAAATATTAAATGGGGGAAGGGGTAACAGTGGGGAAAGGGGGGTGAAATGAGACCCTACCGCCCGACATCTACACGCAAAAACCCGGGCTCCTACGACTGCATAGCGATCTGTACTGACGTCACGTCCATCTCGCTCTCCCAGGCGCGGGCTTTTACATACAGACGGCTTTGCCAGAGGCCACGATCACCGACGGGAGTGACCTCGGGACGGCACAAACCCCAGCCCCCCCTGAAGGTTATGTAGCCCACACTCAAAGTTTTCTTTCGAGGATTTTCGAGCATCCCTGCCGGCCCATGAACCGTCGTCCCTTTAAACAAAAAAGCACCATTGTAGGTAGGGGAAAAATTAGTCCGTGTCTTGAAAGCGACCGCGAAGTTCTCGTCCCTTATAACCCAAAAAAAAAGGGAAACAGAAAACAAAACAAAAACTACAGACAAGCGTTTTCAGTTCTATTGTCTATTTTTTCATACACCCATTTTTTCCAAAAACTTTTCCCGTCTCAATCCTCCGCCCCTTTTCCACCACACAGTCCCGCAGCGGTAACAGCCTTCTCTTTCCCGTCCTTTCAACCACCCCTTTATGTCACATGAATGTGTCATTTCCTTTTCTCCCGGTTTTTCTCAGATCTCACATTTTACTACTAAATTCTACCACAAATTGTAAACACATCAAATCAGCTTCAATATTTCGAAAATTACACATATAAAGATAGGGCTGTCTTATTAATTTTCCTGAATGATTTATGATGGGGTTTATTTCAATGCTTAATAATTGCTAACACTATTTTTAATTACAGAAAAAGTATAGACTTATTTTGACCCCAGAGTATGTTTCCCCAAAATATGCAACATTTTGTATAATTTTACAAAACCCTTTTTGTAGAAAAAAGTTGGGCGAAATGCCCCTAGAAGTTCAACCCAAAAGTCCCACCAAATGGAAGTTTGACAAACAGTCCGACGAAACGCCTCGTGTGATAGCCGCTTTGGAGTGTTGAAAATTCCCCAGATCTGGGGAAAATTCATTTGGTTTTTTTGAGTCCCGAGACGTTGAACCTGACGTCCCACAAAATTGGGCCCCAAGTGTCTCAAGAAACCCCCCCCAAACCCCCGCTAGGAGGTGAGGTTAGATTTGGTGAGGTTAGGGTTACGGTTATATTGCGTTAGGTTAGGGTAGGCTAGATTTGGGTAGGTTAGGTTAGCTTAGGTTAGATTTGTAGGCTAGCTTAGGTTATCGGTGGGTCCAAGCCCCAGCTAGGTTAGGTTAATTTTGGTAGCTAATTTCTCTCGATAAAGGAAATTACCCTAAATCTTAGGGAATTTGATCCTTCCCACACAACTCTTAAATTACGTGTTTCGACGCATAATTTGTTCCCCCAACCGAAAACGCGGCAGTAAAAAAATGGTTGGTATTTTGTGGGAGGCTGCGCTGCCAGACGTAGCGACTGGAACAGGCTGCACACTACACCTTCTACACTACTGTGTGTGTATTTTACCTAGATTATTTATTGACAGGATTCATCTTATGTTCATTGATATTGTGCAGGGACTTAGAAATTTTCCTATATTCACATAGATTTTTTATATATTTTTTTATATAAAATATGGCAGGGATGTAAACCCCCCATATTGTGACCTTGCATTACTCGGACTCTCCTTGGGCCAATTAGTCCCAATAGGAGAGTTTACTGAGGTAGATACTGCACATTGGCCGATCTACAAGTTGAGCATGGTTATGCCTACATGACTTGTAAGTATTTAACACTACAGTAGACTGGAGTATTTTCTAACCCCTACACACCGTTCTGAAAGAAAACATAACACACATGGGTCTGGGGGGGCGAAATCACCCTCCCCCAGTGAGGTTAGGTAACGAATAGAATGGTTAGGTTAGGAAGTAGCGGGGGATTGGGCGGGCAGCAGAGGCCCGGGAGATACCAGGCCGGTTCACTGGGTGCAGGCTGCCTGATGAAGTCATCAACACCAGTACAAAAACACGGGGAAAAAGGTTACGTGCCAGAGTAATGGCCCCTACCCAACACGTTGATCAGTATAAAAATGATGTACTGATATCTCAGATAGGTTGTTCTTTATGATGAATCACATAAGCAAAGAAAAAAACAACGTTAAATAAATAATACCATTATGAGACTATGAATCTTATGAGATAATTATTAGATTATCAATAAATATGCACGATCAAAATTTCCTAAACTCGATTTTCCACCCACCAACTTTCTTGGGCCTTTTTCCCCCCCTTTTCACTTTTTTCTTCCCCCCTTCCCCCCCCTTTCCCTTAATTTCACTACCTTTCCCCCCCCCCCTTGTTCTCCCTTCCCCCCTCACTGTTCTGGCTAGTCGCCCTCTTATAATTTTGTGAGAAAACTTGTGGACATGGAGTTATAAAAAAGAAGCGATTGAATATCCTTCCATTTGATATATTTAGTTTTGATGAACGAGTAATTACACCCAAATATTGCACTGTACACATGGAACCATGCAGAGTGCAGGTTGCGAACACAGTGACGGGCATCATATCTGTACACGATTATAAGTGTGTATATATATATATATCTATATATATATATTATATAATAATATATATATATAATAAATTATATATATATACAGTACTGGTCACAAGATGCGGCGCCTGCTCCAGCCCCCGCACAACAAACAATACAAGAATGAATAGAAAAAATGTATTATAATTACCTTAATACTTGGTTGGGTTGGCCTTCTCTCTTCGTATGGCTTGGGAGGTTCGGGTAGTGGAAAGAGCTAGGTTTTCTTAGGTGTTCAGGTGAGGCTAGCGTTGCCCAGTGACTCAGGAGCCTTTTGAGCGTGTGTATGGAGTGACGTCTTTCCCTGCAGATCCCCTTGACCATGTGCAGAAGTTCTCAATTGTGTTGAGGTCGGGCTTTACCGCCAATCCTTTATGAAGGGACCATGCAGTCATCAAGCACTGAGTGACAGATTGGGCAGTGTGAGCAGGAGCACCGTCCTGTGAAGCACACTGGCACGTGAGCTGAAAGAATCTGACAAATGTTCACAAAGCAGCCCAGGTAAACAGCTTGATTCACTGTAAGGTTTTAGGAAGCACAAAGCTTGCTAAACCTCTGCCAGAGAAACAACCCCTGCTCCTGTGACTCCTGTCATACCTGCCCGCCCTGGGCTGCTACAGAGATAACTAGCTATTATATATTATATTACGATTATATATATATATATAATATATATTATATATATATATATATATATATATATATATATATTAGATATATTATATATACTATATATATATTATGGCCCTCCCTGGGCTGCTAGAGAGATTTAGTATATATATATATATATATATAGATATATAATATTATATATTGTCTAGTTATCAGATATCATTATATATAAATATATATATATATATATTAAATACTATATATATATATATAGATATATATATATTATAATCTATATATATCTATATATATATATTATATATATATATATATATAATTTTATATTTATATATATATATATATATATAAATATAGATATATATATATATATATATATTATATATATATATAGTAGCTAAGAATCGCTATAGCAGCCCAGGGAGGGCCATGATAATCTATATATATTATATATATATATATTTATAATTAATATATATATATATATATATATATATATATATACATATATATATATATATATACTATATAATATAGTAAACTAGTTAATCTCGGTAGAGCAGCCCAGGGAGGGCATGTTATGTACAGGCAGTCACCAGGAGAGGGGTGTTTCTCTGGCAGAGGTTTAGGCAAGCCTTGTGTGCTTCCTAAAAACCGTACAGTGAATCAAGCTGTTACCTGAGCGCTTTGTGAACAGTTGTCAGATTCTTTCAAGCTCACACGAGCCAGTGTCTTCAACAGGACGGTGCTCCTGCTCACACTGCAAATCTGTCACTCAGTGGCTGATGACTGCATGTACCCTTCATAAAGGATGGCCAGGGTAACAGCCGGACCTCAACAACAAATGAGAAACTTCTGCACATGGTCAAGGAGGATCTGCAGGGGAGGGCAAAAGACCGTCACTCCATAACAAGCTTCAAAAAGGCCATCCGTGAGTTCCTGGGCAAAACGCCTAACCGGAACACCTAAGGAAACTAGCTCTTTCACTACCCATGACCTCTCCCAAGCCCATCAGAAGAGAGAAGGCCACCCAAACCAAGTATTTAAAAGGTAATTAGTAATACATTTTTTCTATAAATTCATTGTAGTTGTTTGTTTGTGCGGGGGGGGGCGGAGCAGGGCCGCCGCCATACTTGTGACCAGTACGTAATATATATATATATTATATATATATACTATATATATATATATATATAATATATATATATATATTACACACTTATAAATCGTGTACAAGATATAGATGCCCGGTCACTGTGTTCGCACCTGCACTCTGCATGGTTCCATGTGCTACAGTGCAAATATTGGGTGCGTAATTACCGTTCATCAGAAAACTAAATATATCCATGGAAGGATAATTCAATACGCTTCTTTTATAAACTCCATGTCACAAGTTTTCTCACAAAATTATAAATGGCGGACGAGTTAAGGGAATTTGAGTGTCGTGCATATTTATTGATAATCTCATAATTATCTTCAATATCATAGTCTCATAAGGGTATTATTATTTAACGTGTTTTTCTGTGCTTTAGGTGATAATAAAGAACAAACCTATCTGATGATATCAGTACAATATTTATATATGATCAACGTGTTGGGCAGGGGTGGGGCCAAATTACTCTGGCACTGGAAACCTTTCCCCGGGTTTTGTTACTGGTGTTGCTGACTTCATCAGGCAGCCTTGCACCACGTGAACCGGCCTGAGTATAATCCCGGGCCCCGGCTGCCCCACGCCCCAATCCCCGCTACTTCACTAACCTAACCATTGATTCGTTACCTAACCTCATGGGGAGGGGATTTCGCACCCAGAACCCATGTGTGTTATTTTTCATTTCAGACGGCTGTTGTAGGGTTAGAAATACTCCAGTTCTACTGTAGTGGTTTAAACATACAAGTCAGGTAGGCATAACATGCTCAACTGTAGTCTGACAATGTGCAGTAATTCTTACCTCAGTAAAACCTCTCCTATTGGACTAATTGGCCCAAGGAGAGGTCCGAGTAATGCAAGGATCACAATAATGGGGGGTATTTATTACATCCCTCCACTATTTAATATAAAAAAAAATATATAAAAAATCTATTGTGAATATAGAAAAATTTCTAAGTCATGCAAATATTCAATGAACATAAGATGAATCCTGTCAATAAAACAATCTAGGGTAAAAAACACACTACAGTAGTTGCTAGAGAGGTAGTGTGCAAGCACTGTCAGTCTACGTCTGGCGCGCGGCAAGCCGCCACCCAGTTACCAAAACCATTTTTAATGCGCGTTTCGGGTGGGTAACAAATTATGCGTCGGAAAACACGTAATTTAAGAGTTGGTGGGAAGGATCAAATTCCTAGATTTTAGGTAATTTCATTATATCTAGGAAATTAGCCCCTCCCCCCCCCCCCCCAAATTAAACCTAACCTAGATGGTGGATTGACCCACCGATACCTAGCTAAGCCTAACCAAATCTAACCTAAGCTAACCTAAACCTAACCAAATCTAGCCTTACCCTACTAACCAAAATATAACCGTTACCCTAACCACCAAAATTCTAACCTCACCTCCTAGCGGGGGGTTGGGGGGGTTTTGAGACACTGGGTCATCATTCTTGAGGATCGTCAGGTTCACACGTCTCTTGACTCACGAAGAAATACAATTAATTTCCGAGATCTAGGAATTTTCAAACACTCCTAAAGCGGCTATCACACGAGGCGTTCGTCGGACGTTGTCAAACTTGCCATTGGTCGGGACTGTTTGGTCGAACTCTACGGTCATTTCGCCCAACTGTTTCTACGAAAGGTTTTGTGAAATTATACCAAAATGTTGCATATTTTTGGGAACACACTCTGGGGGTCAAAATAAGTCTATACTTTTTCTGTAAGTTATAAATAAGGGTTAGCAAATTATTAAGCATTGAAATGAACACCATTCATATAATACATTACAGGAAAAGAATACAGATCAGTCTATACTATATATGTGATAGATTTTCTGAAATATGTGAAGCTCATTGATGTGTTTACAATTTTTGTAGAATGATACTAGAGAATGTGAGATCTGAGAAGTTCTAGCGGGGACAGAATGAAATGTTATGAGTGGGTTTTCACATGGAAAAGGGATGGACATGAATGAGTTGGTGGTTGACGAAGGACAGGAAGAGAATGGCTGTTACTGCTGCTGGGGACTGTGTTGGTGAGACAAAGGGGCGGAGAGTGAGGGACAGGGAAAGAGTTTTGGAAAAAGAATGTGCGTATGAGAAATAGGACAATAGAAACTGCACGCTTGTCTGTAGTTCGTTGTGTTTTGTTCCGTTCCCTTTGTTTTGTACGGTTATAATGACGAGAACTTCGCTGTCGTTTCAGAGACACGACTATTTTTCTAGCCACAATAGGTGCTTTTTGTTTATAATGGACGCGGTTCATAGGGACCGGGCAGGGATGATCGAAAATCCCCCGTAAGACAACTATGAGTGTGTGGCTACAGTAACATTACGAGGGTGGGCCGAGGTTGATGCTCGTACCGAGCGTCACCTCCCGTTACGGTGATCGGGTGGCCTCTGGCGGGAATATTAGGGATATTCTAGGGATGTGTGGGGAAATATGATGACAAATCACAGAGCAGCGCGCCGCCTGCTGAACGCGGCATTATCTGGGCCAATTCATTTGCTCTCAGGCTAGTCAGGGAGCCCCCGAGAAAGACGTTCAAGAGACACTTCAAATGTAAGCGAGACATTACAGTGTGTGGGCGGGTACGTCAGACAAGACGCCACCATCAACCGCATAATTATAGGGACCAAAAACTTGTATGATGAAATATACGTTTGATTCAAGAAGTCAATCAGATATATATATACAGTGGTACCTTGGCTTAACCAGTTTTAAACGTAATTGACGAGCTCATAACTCAATTTAGCTCGTATATCAAATCAATTTCCCCATTGAAATTAATTGAAATACATTAATTCCGTTCAAGCCCAAAAAAACCCACCACAATTTTTTGACTGTACCTACATGATGTGACTGCACTCCACCCTCCGCATTGCATTCGCCCAGTGTTACACTCGGCGTATCAGCTGTTGGAAAACAGCTGTGGGTGGAACATGCGCTAAACGTACTGCACTCACCCTCCGCCATTTGCATTCGCCTGTGTGAGCACAACACAACAGAGATGCTTCCACGGCGAGGTAACCACGTGAAGTGAACGAGTGAGACGCGGGATGCTGGGCGCATGCTGTGGCGTTCGCTGCGCCAACTAGCGGCGGTGTATCTGAAGCTCGCTCGAAACTCTGATTTTGGCTCGCAAGTCAAAGCAAAAAATCGACCGAGCGTCTGCTCGAAACTCTGAAAACTCGTAAGTTGGGGCGCTCGTAAGTCAAGGTACCAGTGTATTTAATATATTACGTTTGCCCTAATATGAATTTATTACAAGTATAGGTATTGTATGTTAAATATGAGATATATATATATATATATATATATATATATATATATATATATATATATATTATATATATATATATATATATAATACTATATAATATATATATATATATATATATATTTTACATTCGTGCCTATAACGCCTGTAGGCAGTGGTGACCCAGGGCTCGGATGGCAGGCTCTGGAGGTTCACTTGAGGGTTCTGATGGTTGGTCCTCGCCCGTTGGTGGCGCAGGCAGGTTTCTTATAGTGACGCCTGCGAGGCTCATGCCGCCCCCCTGTGTCCTCCGATGCACTCGCAGTCGAAGGTAGAGTTGAAAGGCAGGGCATGTGGGTGTTCTTAGGCCACTCGACGGTGCAGAAAGGTTTTGGGTTTCTTCGGGGATCGAACTCGGGTCACCGAGAACGCCAGTCGGAGACTCTAACCCTCGCCTCTAACTCCCCTCCACCTCTACTGACTGATATGGAGTCAATGATGCTATAAACACATCACATTTCAAACAGGCAAGCATGAAATGGCTCTATAATACACAATAAACATAAAATATAGTGATATAACTTGTATTTTGTTGTTTGTTGACGTCTTGTCGCTTCAAATCTCACTCCCTTAGGGAGTGTAGGGTGGTGCCGAGCACCTGTAGCCTCGTGGTCTTGTACTAAGGGAGAAAACGGTTTGAGCTTCACCCGTAGAGGCGCTACGAGGTAAAAGCCCCCTAGGGTATTACTTACGGTCCCAGAACTCCTTCGAGCATCTCCCCCCTGGCCTATGAAGAAAAGGCCACCTGTAATATCAAGGTCAGGTAAAAATGGACGAGGATTGCGCAGTCCTTTTCTGAAACTGACTACCTGTGGGGAAAATCTTAAGAACAAGGGCTCCACGCTAAGCTGACCCAAATGTTGGCTCTACGTATTATACTTACTGTCCTTAACACATCTGTTTAGATCTTAATGAGTCCCGATCCTTACTTTGCCTACATGGCCGATATTAAATTTCAGGTTCTTGAGAAAATCTAAGTCCAGCCAGATGCGCAATGGACGAGGAGTTTGAGAAAGTAGTGCGTATCTAAGTAGTAGGTATAACCTATATGTAGTTTAGGATAGTTGGTTAGGTTAGGTCAAGTTAGGGCAGGTCAGGTTAGGGCAGGTCAGGTTAGGGCAGGTTAGGTTAGTGCACAGCACGAGGGGTTCGAGGAGGGGTCATAGGTTAGGTCTGTAGAGTTTTGTCATCTTTAGAATAAAGGCTCAACCTCCTATCTTCTTCTTCGGTATAATTCTAGTGTTTGCCCATACTCCCCCTTTGACCCCAAACTAGCCTGGGGACCTGGGGGAATGCGGGACACTGGGCTGGGGTACATAATATGTGTCGCAACCACATAGTTTTTGAGTTAGGGGTGTTGTAAAAATTCCCTAGATGTAGGGAAAATTCTTTGGATTTCTTCAGAGTCCAAAGAAGTGTGAACCTGACGATCGTCACATAATGATGACCAAAGTGTCGAGAACCCCCCCCAACCCCCCCCCCGCTAGGAGGTTAGGTTAGAATAGTTTAGGTTAGGTTAGAATTGTTTAGGTTAGGTTATATTTGGTTAGGTTAGGGTAGGTTATATTTGGATAGGTAAGGTTAGGTTAGGTTAGGTTAGGTTAGATTTGGTTAGGTTAGCTTAGGTTAGATTTGGGGAAATACTTTGGAACTCATCCTTCCGGTTTTGGGACTGAAATGAACTAGCGCACTGTATTGTATGCTTATTGTACTTCACATCTGTAAGGTTCCAGCGTGCGCTCAGCCTTGGTTAACCCACACGGCCGCTATGAAATATGAGGTGCCTCAAAACATTCTAAGTCCAGTTAGGTTAGGTTAGGTTAGGTTAGGTATACTTTGTGATTAAGGTTAGGTATACTTTGTGGTTAAGGTTAGGTTAGGTTAGGTTAGATATACTTTGTGGTTAAGGTTAGGTATACTTTGTGGTTAAGGTTAGGTATACTTTGTGGTTAAGGTTAGGTATACTTTGTGGTTAAGGTTAGGTATACTTTGTGGTTAAGGTTAGGTATACTTTGTGGTTAAGGTTAGGTTAGGTTAGGTATACTTTGTGGTTAAGGTTAGGTATACTTTGTGGTTAAGGTTAGGTTAGGTTAGGTTAGATATACTTTGTGGTTAAGGTTAGTTATACTTTGTGGTTAAGGTTAGGTTAGGTTAGGTATACTTTGTGGTTAAGGTTAGGTATACTTTGTGGTTAGGTTAGGTATACTTTGTGATTAAGGTTAGGTATACTTTGTGGTTAAGGTTAGATATACTTTGTGGTTAAGGTTAGGTATACTTTGTGGTTAAGGTTAGGTTAGGTATACTTTGTGGTTAAGGTTAGGTATACTTTGTGGTTAAGGTTAGGTATACTTTGTGATTAAGGTTAGGTTAGGTTAGGTATACTTTGTGATTAAGGTTAGGTATACTTTGTGGTTAAGGTTAGGTATACTTTGTGGTTAAGGTTAGGTTAGGTATACTTTGTGATTAAGGTTAGGTATACTTTGTGGTTAAGGTTAGGTTAGGTTAGGTATACTTTGTGATTAAGGTTAGGTATACTTTGTGATTAAGGTTAGGTATACTTTGTGATTAAGGTTAGGTATACTTTGTGGTTAAGGTTAGGTTAGGTTAGGTATACTTTGTGGTTAAGGTTAGGTTAGGTTAGGTATACTTTGTGGTTAAGGTTAGGTATACTTTGTGATTAAGGTTAGGTATACTTTGTGGTTAAGGTTAGGTTAGGTTAGGTATACTTTGTGGTTAAGGTTAGGTATACTTTGTGGTTAAGGTTAGGTATATTTTGTGGTTAAGGTTAGGTATACTTTGTGGTTAAGGTTAGGTATACTTTGTGATTAAGGTTAGGTATACTTTGTGGTTAAGGTTAGGTTAGGTTAGGTATACTTTGTGGTTAAGGTTAGGTATACTTTGTGATTAAGGTTAGGTATACTTTGTGGTTAAGGTTAGGTTAGGTATACTTTGTGGTTAAGGTTAGGTATACTTTGTGGTTAAGGTTAGGTATACTTTGTGGTTAAGGTTAGGTTAGGTTAGGTTAGATATACTTTGTGGTTAAGGTTAGGTATACTTTGTGGTTAAGGTTAGGTATACTTTGTGGTTAAGGTTAGGTTAGGTTAGGTATACTTTGTGGTTAAGGTTAGGTATACTTTGTGGTTAAGGTTAGGTATACTTTGTGGTTAAGGTTAGGTTAGGTTAGGTATACTTTGTGGTTAAGGTTAGGTTAGATATACTTTGTGGTTAAGGTTAGGTATACTTTGTGATTAAGGTTAGGTATACTTTGTGGTTAAGGTTAGGTTAGGTTAGGTATACTTTGTGGTTAAGGTTAGGTATACTTTGTGGTTAAGGTTAGGTATACTTTGTGGTTAAGGTTAGGTATACTTTGTGGTTAAGGTTAGGTATACTTTGTGGTTAAGGTTAGGTTAGGTTAGGTATACTTTGTGGTTAAGGTTAGGTATACTTTGTGGTTAAGGTTAGGTATACTTTGTGGTTAAGGTTAGGTATACTTTGTGGTTAAGGTTAGGTATACTTTGTGGTTAAGGTTAGGTTAGGTTAGGTATACTTTGTGGTTAAGGTTAGGTATACTTTGTGGTTAAGGTTAGGTATACTTTGGTTAAGGTTAGGTTAGGTTAGGTATACTTTGTGGTTAAGGTTAGGTATACTTTGTGGTTAAGGTTAGGTATACTTTGTGATTAAGGTTAGGTATACTTTGTGGTTAAGGTTAGGTTAGGTATACTTTGTGGTTAAGGTTAGGTATACTTTGTGGTTAAGGTTAGGTTAGGTTAGGTTAGATATACTTTGTGGTTAAGGTTAGGTATACTTTGTGGTTAAGGTTAGGTATACTTTGTGGTTAAGGTTAGGTATACTTTGTGGTTAAGGTTAGGTATATTTTTGTGGTTAAGGTTAGGTATACTTTGTGGTTAAGGTTAGGTTAGGTTAGGTATACTTTGTGGTTAAGGTTAGGTATACTTTGTGGTTAAGGTTAGGTATACTTTGTGGTTAAGGTTAGGTTAGGTTAGATATACTTTGTGGTTAAGGTTAGGTATACTTTGTGGTTAAGGTTAGGTTAGGTTAGGTATACTTTGTGGTTAAGGTTAGGTATACTTTGTGGTTAAGGTTAGATATACTTTGTGGTTAAGGTTAGGTATACTTGTGGTTAAGGTTAGATATACTTTGTGGTTAAGGTTAGGTATACTTTGTGGTTAAGGTTAGGTATACTTTGTGGTTAAGGTTAGGTATACTTTGTGGTTAAGGTTAGGTATACTTTGTGGTTAAGGTTAGGTATACTTTGTGGTTAAGGTTAGGTTAGGTATACTTTGTGGTTAAGGTTAGGTATACTTTGTGGTTAAGGTTAGGTATACTTTGTGGTTAAGGTTAGGTATACTTTGTGGTTAAGGTTAGATATACTTTGTGGTTAAGGTTAGGTATACTTTGTGGTTAAGGTTAGGTATACTTTGTGGTTAAGGTTAGGTTAGGTTAGGTATACTTTGTGGTTAAGGTTAGGTATACTTTGTGGTTAAGGTTAGGTATACTTTGTGGTTAAGGTTAGGTTAGGTATACTTTGTGGTTAAGGTTAGGTTAGGTATACTTTGTGGTTAAGGTTAGGTTAGGTATACTTTGTGGTTAAGGTTAGGTTAGGTATACTTTGTGGTTAAGGTTAGGTTAGGTATACTTTGTGGTTAAGGTTAGGTTAGGTATACTTTGTGGTTAAGGTTAGGTTAGATTTTTACATATAGTGACTTTGATGATTTTTTTGGGAGCCATAAATCACTTATATTTGCTTCCCCCACCCAAAAACCCCGTATTCCCGCCAGTTCCCCAGGCTTGTTGGCTATAGGGGGAAGAAAAAAAAGATAGGGGTGAAGGACTCCTTCCAAAGTTTTACCAGATTTGGTTAGGTTAGTTAATCGGTGGGTTAGGCCCCCCGGTAGGTTAGGTTAATTTTGGTTTGGCAAATTACCCTAGATCTTGAGAAATTATCCTAGAGCTAGGGAAATTACTCTAGATCTAGGGTATAAATAAACTCTTAAAAATAAAATAAACGTAAAAAAATTACGTGTTTCCGACGCATTATTTGTTCCCCAGCCAAAAACCCCGCATTCCCCCAGGTCCCCAAGCTTGTTTGGGGGAAGGGGGAGAGTATAAAGCCCCGCATTCCCCCAGGTCCCCAAGCTTGTTTGGGGGAAGGGGGAGAGTATAAAGCCCCGCATTCCCCCAGGTCCCCAAGCTTGTTTGGGGGAAGGGGGAGAGTATAAAGCCCCGCATTCCCCCAGGTCCCCAAGCTTGTTTGGGGGAAGGGGGAGAGTATAAAGCCCCGCATTCCCCCAGGTCCCCAAGCTTGTTTGGGGGAAGGGGGAGAGTATAAAGCCCCGCATTCCCCCAGGTCCCCAAGCTTGTTTGGGGGAAGGGGAGAGTATAAAGCCCGCATTCCCCCAGGCCCCCAAG
>JACEEZ010018094.1:5000-12500 GCA_016584305.1 Chionoecetes opilio
ATGGTCCGCCACACCCCGAGAGACGTGATGCTGGAGGTGTTGCGAGCAACACCCCCTCCCCGCTGACACCTCACCCACACCCTGCCGCGCCCGGCCGGGTGACCAGTGATGCAATTGACTCACCGTCACCACACCTCCACGCGTCCCTCCCGTAGCTCCAGGACCTCTTGACGGCCTTTCACTGGCAGGCTGATGCCCGCTTTGTACATTTTGCTGCTGTATGTGTATATGTTTGTACAGGCTTGTAATTGTATATATATGTGCTGTATGTTTAACTGTACTAATAAAACTTTACAAATAAAAAAAAAATCCATCATAAAGTCTTAGCAGGTTAGCAACCATCTTTTGAAAGAAAAGAAACTTCCCATGGGAGGGCCCGGGCACAAGGAAGATTTTGTCGGGACAATTATTCACTGTTTTGCCGTAACTAACTGAAATTGTACTCAAATACTAAAAACCTTTGGGGGTCCTGCATGAAATGACTATTGTTTGATTATTATTATATTAATATATATATCTATAATTAATATATTTAAATTATTCCGTGCCGGGAAAAACGGACGTCTAAGGGGCGCCCCCCACGTCCGTGACGTCCTCTTTGTGCGAAATGATTTCGAAAATGGGGACGGGACGGACTGGACACTTTACGTCCGCTTTGGGCCTCTCCGTCCGTATATCCCCGTGGGACGTGGGCCGTCCAACGTCGGCCTAGTCCATCTCTCGTTCGTAATACCCCGCCGCCGAAGGGGTCGTCCAGCGCCCCGCCTACCCAAGAAACAAATTCAATTTTTCTTTTTATATTCACATCTTGTGAGGAAATATTGGTTTATATTAAAAACAGGGTTTCTTCAAGAGATAGATAATTTACTTTTCCATTGAAGCAACCGTGTTTGAATATAAAAAATATTTTCCGTCAAAAAGATGTGAATAAAAAAAGAAACTTAATTTGTTTTTTGGTAGGCGGACCGGGCCCCCCCTGTCGGCGGGGGAATTACAAGGGAAGTGGACTAGGCAGTTGGAGGGCCCCACTCTACGGGGGATATTAGGGCGAGAGATGGAAAATTTGCGGCCCGAATGTCCAGTCCGTCCCGTCCGCACTTGCGAAATCATGTTCCACAAGAGGACGTCACGGACGTAGGAGGGCTGTCCGTCAGACGTCGTTTGCCGGGACGGATATATAACACATTATATTATTTTATATTTATATTTTATATATTATTAAATATATAAAATTATATTATATTTTATATAATATAAATTTTATATATAAAAACCATATATATTATACATATATATATATATATATTATATATATATATATATTTTTATAATATATTATATTATATTATGATATATATTTTAATATATATAATTTTTATATATTATATTATATATATTAATATATATATATATATATATATTTTAAATATAATATATCTTCACTTACTTTTTCCTTCAAACCGTTTTTTTTGTACTATTGTATACGGACAGTGTTCTTCTTCTAATCTATTAAAATGGTGTTCTCCAGGTTCGTCCATCACCCACTCTCTTTGATTATTCATTTAATTTTTTCTAAGTCTAACTCAAACCCTATACCTCCCACGCTAAAGAATCTACCCCGCATTTTTTCACGTCGTTAAATTTCCAAAAATTTGAAACTCGAAAATGCCGTGGGCGCTGGCAGTTTTTACTCAAAGGTTGGGCTACTTGTTTTGGCTCCGCGACTAATATTTTTCATGAATTAATTTTACAATAAACATTGATGACCGCATCTGAAAACCAAAAATTTAGTTCTTCTGTTGTTTTTCTAATTATATGGTGAAACTTTTCGATGGGAAAGTTCTTAATAGCAAAAAAATTTAATGCAAATTATCGCCTCGAGTAGCAAAGCTTGATTTATTTTTTAACATGTATTTGTGGCTGTAAAATTTGGACGATGTTCCCTGTTTTCTAAGACTCCCGTGCTCGGCAAACGCTTGTCAAGATACAATAAGCAAATGCCTTTGGGAAAAAAGAAAAATAAAGAATGCCGAAATCGGGTTTTTGCTGCGACAATGTAGGGTTTTAATTTTGGGGCACACCCTTACTTTTTCTTATGTTACGTGGCCTTTCTTTAAGGCCAGGCCTTTAACCCGGGTGCTCCTGTATCTTGTTTTTTTTCTTGTTTTAGGGGAGAGTCTATTGTCTTTTTCATATACCACTTCTTTCCAAAAAATCTTTCCTGTCTAAACACCTCCCTTTTTCTCACCACAAGTCCCGCAGTAATAACATCCTTCTCTTCCCGTCCTTTAAACCACCTCTTCATGCACCCCCCTTTCAGTAAAACCCCCCGCATCATTTCCATCTCTCCCCGCTTTATTTCTCACATTCAGTATCCATTTTCCACTGTTTCATCCTCCCCATGCACAATTGGCACATTTGCTCCCTGACTCGACCATCAAATTTTCCTTGCATTTACTTAAAGGGACTGTTTCTGGTTTGGAAGAGAGGCGCCCCCCCGGGTTCCATCAACACATTTCATACGGGGTGCCTCTTTTCTTAACCTTTCTAGTGTTTCTTTTGTCCATTCTTTTTTTCCACTTACTCACCCAAATACTTCATACTCTATCATCTCATTTTTCCCATTTTCTAATCCCACTCAAGGCCTTCTTCATCCCCATTCAACATTTTCCATTCAATTACATTCGGTTTCCATCTATCAGTTGATAATACCAAAATCGCAATCCACTTCTTTCTACCTTTTTTTTGGCACGCTTCCCCCCATTTACTCAAATTTCACCCCACAAAAAACTTTTCGTCCAATTTTGTTCCTCCATTCTTCCGTCTGTTTCTTATACCTAAAAGGTTGTTTTCAAAATTCTCCCCAAAAAGTACTCCCCCCTGTCACCTCTTAAAACCCTTTCAGTCGTGCTATCGGGGCTTTCAGTGCTTTCTTGCTATTTTATTTTTTTCCCACTTCCAATATCTCTTTTTCACTCTCCCCGAAACACCTCCATACCAACATAGTTTGGGACACCCACATTTTCCACATTCCCTAAACACATCTACTTTTTTTCCCCTCATCCTTGCCACCTCCCAAGTCGACCAAACCCACTGTTGGGCCTGGCTGATTTTTTTCGCCTTTGCTTTTCACATCCGGAATAATCACATCCCTAGGTACTTGTATCACTAGTTTGTTCAAATTCATTTTCCCATCTCCAGAAAGCTTTTCTTCATCCTCTGTTTTTTACTTATACTTACTTTTCTCAGGGCTAAATTTTTACCCCAAGTCTCTCCCATATCATTCACCCCAAAAACTAACAGGCTCTGGGTTCCCCCCGGCCGACTTCATAAATACCATATCATCTGCATACATTTAAAAAGTTTTTTTGTCATTTCCCACTCTCACTCCTCATCCCTTTTCTCATCCTTACTGCCAGTTTCCCCAGTATACAAAAAAAATAAGGTTGGGGACAGGTGCATCCTTGCCTAAAACCCCTCTCACTCCTCACCCATTCGTTTTATACTACCTACCTAATTTTGCTCTAGGCTTTATACGCTTCTCACATGTTCACTATCTTTTGGGCTAAAAAAACCTTTTCCCAAAACCTTGATAAAAATTTCTCGTTTACTCTATCATGGGTTTCCAAAAATCAGGGAACCCCAAGGACAGTGTCTTTTCCCCCCCCTTTTCCTTTTTTCAATTTTTTTCATTTTACCAAAAAATGTTTTTCCCCTTTCCCTCCTATCCACTCGAAAACCATTTTTCCCTCACCTAACACCATAGTTCTCCAACCATTTTTCACAACTTCCTTCAACACTGCCCCCAAAAACTTACCTACGTATTCATTAGGGCTATTGGTCTATAGTTCTTCAAATTTATTCTTTCTCTTTTTTATCCTCCTTTAGCAAAAAGGGTTACTCTACTTCATTTCCCTTTTCTAGCACCTTTTTTTCCCCCCAACGGTTTTAAAAAGGTCAGTCATCCTGTTTAAACACCCCCTACCCCTTTTGACATCCAATGGATTTCATCGGGGCCCGCTGCTTTTCACTTTTGCCCACAACCACTTCTTACTTTATCCCGCTAACCTTTTTCAACTCTTTCCCCACTTTTTTTTCCAAAGTTTAAAATTCTGGTCTACGTCAAAGATTTCACCCCCGCCTCCCATGTTTCCAAAAGTTTTTTAAACTCTTGATTTTTGTTATCTGTTAACTTTGGGATTTCTTTCAAGCTTTCCAATCTTCTTCCCCGCCCCTCTTTTCTCTCTCATGAATCGTACCACTCACGGCCCCCCTGCAAATCCTTTCTCTTTTTTGGGATTTGGGTCTTACTCCCCCACACAAATTTGCATCTCTTACTTTCGTTTTGTTAGTCGCTGCGTTTTACATATTCGTCCCCGCATTCGGTATTTATCCCCCGCTTCTTCACTTTTTTGCCCTTTTTTTTAACCCCCTAATTTTTCCCGTTTAACCTTTTTTGTTCCCTTCCTTTCCCCTCTAATACCCCCATTCCACCATGGTTTATTTTTCTTTCTTCCATTTGTTTTAAAAACCCCATTTTTTTTTGGCAGCGCTCCCCTTTTTTGTTAGTCTTCATTTAGCTCATCACCCCTGTACTCTTCTCTGTCCCACACTCACTCAGACACACTTGAAAATCTTCCCCTTTTTCATCTCTCAACCTCCATTTGTTCTTCACCGTCCTTACTTTTGGCTCACTTTTATTCCACTTCATACAGTCCACTACAAGCATATTATGATCAGACACAATATCAATTTTTCCCTCTTCATCTATCCACATTCGCCGCGGCAGGGAGTGGTGGGCGGGGAGATTGTGGCGGGGAGATTGAATCAAAACATTGCCACTTCACGCGTCGACTCATTGCCCTTCTAGGCTTTCTATCTGATTGATACACAATAATAACAGGAAAATATGACTGCTTAGGTATAGATAACTTCTAAACATACGTTATTGACTATATAATATCATAGAGTAGCATTTACCTCGCCTCCTCAACTATAACCTACTTGGTTATTTGGTTATATACAATGTTTTACAGAATCAGGCTTCTATACAATATACATATAGAAGAAAATCGTTCTTAATATTATACTTTTGTGTTTTGAGTGCAGTGGAATAAGCCCATATTTTGTTTTCCAGTAGTCCAACTTATTATCAAAAAAGTGAGTTAAAACTGCCAGCGACCCCTGGCATTTTGGGTTCCAATTCTCTCGAATTGGACGTCCAACTCAACAGGAACTAAGTGTTTCACGGAGAGATGCCAATGAGCGTCTAACTTCTGATCTTTCTATAATTTCTGATTGGGCAAAGCAAACCTTGTTTTGTTCAATGCCTCAAAGCCCCCATTTCTTCACATATCTACTCGACAAAACCTACCAGATAAGTATCCCCTCTTCTACAATGACACTCAACTATCTCTTTCTTCTACAATGAACATTCATGGACTATTCTTTACTAAAAATCTGTACTGGAAATCTCACATCTCATCTCTTGCTAAAACAGCGTCTAAGAAGTTAGGTGTCCTGTGGCGTCTGCGTCCTTTTTTTTCTCCCTCCCAGCTGCTTGCTCTCTTCAGGTGCCTTATTCGCCCATGTATGGAGTATGTCTCACATGTTTGGGCAGGATCCACTCATACAGCTCTCCTAAACAGGGTTGAGTCAAAAGCTTTTCGTCTCATCAACTCCCTTCCTCTGACTGACTCTCTTCAATCTTTAAATCAACGCCGCAATGTTGCTTTTCTTGCTATCTTCTACCGTTATTTTCATGCTCACTGCTCTTCTGAACTTGCTAACTGCATGCCTCCCCCCCTCCCGCAGCCTCGCTGCACAAGACTTTCTACTCATTCTCATCCTTATGCTCTCCATCTTCCTAATGCAAGAGTTAATCAGTATCTTTACTCTTTAATCCATTTCACTGGTAAGCTCTGGAACTGTCTTCCTGTTTCTATTTTTCCACCTTCCTACGACTTAAATCTTTTCAAGAAAAGAGTAACAAGACACCTCCCGAACTAAATTGTCCTACCCCTCATTTTTGTTTATTATCTTACTGTCTTCTTTATAAGGACTGGCAACTAAGCGGGCTTTGTCCTACCTCTTTTTGTTGTGGCCTTGGCCAGTCCTATTGATGTAATATATATATATATATATATTATATATATATATTATTAATATATATATATATATATATATATATTATATACATATATATATTTATATGTATATATATATATATATATATATATATATATATAATATATAATAACTATATATGATATATATTATATATATATATATATATATATATATAATATATATATATATATATATATATATATATATATATATATATATATATATATATATATATATATACATATATATGAAGAGTTTTTAGTTGGACCCTTTAGTGGAGAAAGTTGCGACTTTCAGTTAATTTATTCCAAGGAAGATGGAAGAGAGGTACACAACACACGTGCACTCAAGGCGAGTGCTTTGAACGGAATGAGGAGGGTAGCGTCGCTTCGGGCTAACGGGGTGACGCTACAGAGTTGCATAGTCGGATATATTACAAATGCCAGTGCCTTACGGCCTACATTAATGATTCCTGAAAGAGCTGGACCCTACAGCGCTCGGTCATGCACCTTGAGATGTCCCCATCTCGAAGAGCACACGAACTAACAACTGAAGTTGGGAACATCTCAAGAGCCTTGTAAGAAGGAAAAATATTTACAATTTATACAGTGTTAAATTGGCAAAGGCAGTCATTAAGTTATGTTATGAAAATTAATTTTGAAAAAATATGCGTTGTATAATGAAAACCCTATGCTTGAATCACATAATTATTGATCATAATACTCATCCTAAAAAAATATATACATATAAATAAATATCAAAGATTACAGCTACGAAGGTAGTAAGGATGGTCAGGAGATTGATATTGGGATAGGGTGAGGTTGAAACATGAGCTGATGGTGTAGTGGTTTGGATCAGCTAGAATGAGATTAGGATCTTCACAGTCAAGACCCGAGGAAACTTTCTTGAGGGAATCAAGATGTGATATTTTCTCAGTGAAGTCTGTGAGAGTAAGCAAATTAATTAATTAATTAAGTGATTTACGATTGCTATGAGATTAATGAATCCTAGGTTTGAATCACATAATTATTGATCATAATACTCATCTTAAAAAAAATATATACATACGTATAAATATCAATGATTACAGCTATGAAGGTAGTAAGGATGGTCAGGAGACTGATATATGGGATAGGGTGAGGTTGGAACATGAACTGATGGTGTAGTGGTTTGAATCAGCAGGAAGAAGATTAGAATCTTTACAGTCAAGAACCGAGGAAACTTTCTTGAGGGCATCAAGATGTGATATTTTGGACATGAACTTGACCTTGTTTCCATGTTCCGTAGCTATGACCCGGAAGGGGCCGTGCTATTTTGGGTTTAATTTGGACTTCTTAACATCCACAAGGGAGTAGACAATATCACATATGT
>JACEEZ010018094.1:17500-55000 GCA_016584305.1 Chionoecetes opilio
TCTGTAGGATAAACTTCATTGGTAATCAACCCCGTACAGTGTCACCGACACCTGTAAGTTCCTTGGGGTACCCAAGGGTCCAGCCTGTTACCTATAAAAACAAGATAGAAACAGGTTACAACAATATATATATTTATTCTCGTTCCTGTCCAAATTTGCATCGCAGTAGAAGAGTTATATATATATATATATATATATATATATATATATATATATATATATATATATATAATATATATATATATATATATATATATATATATATTATATATTAGAAAATAAGGAAGCAGCAAGAGGCCGTGAAACCTACACGAGGTAGTTCCTGTTACTTAATCTACCTTTCATCCCCATCCATGAATTTATCTAGCCTCCTTTTAAAGCTCCCTACTACCGCACTAACTACCTGTCTACTGAGTCCATTCCAATCATTTACCACCCTTTTTGTGAACCAGTTTCTCTCTAATTCTTTTTTTAAATCTACGCTTTTCCAGCTTGAATCTGATACTTCTTGTTCTACCCTGGTTACTAGCCGTAAGAACTTTTCCTACCTCTCATTTAGTATATCCCTTTATCCACTTAAAAACTTCCATCATATCGCCTCCTACTCTGCGTCTCTCGAGTGATTGTAAATATAATAGCTTCAATCTCTTCTCATAACTAAAGTTACGCATCCATTGAATTATTTTGGCATCCTTCTCTGCACTGATTCTAACAAGGCTATATCCCTCCTGTAATATGGAGACCAAAACTGAACTGCATTGTCTAGATGAGGTCTGACTAGAGCCAAATAAAGCTTCAGAACAGAGCTGGGCAGTATCAAAATACATTTGTATTTACATACGTATTAAAATACATTTGTGTATGTAGAAATGTATTTATAAATACATTAGTTTGCATGTATTTAAAACAGTATTTAAATACTTTAATGAGTATTTAAATACTTTAATGAGTATTTAAATACTTTAATGAGTATTTAAATACATTGTATTCAAATACATATACTATACAAATTTTTATACTTTTTTATCAGTTAATTTGGCAATAAACCCGCCCAACTATCAATCAACCCTGATGTTACAGTAAACCAGTGTTTCCACTTACAAGGAAATTTCCTAATTTTAAGGAAATTTAGGCCTGAGAAGGAAATTTCTAAGGAAACGCAAAATCTAAGGAAATCCTAAGGAAATCCAGTTTTTTTCAGACATTTCTAGAGATATGTAGATTAAGTTAAATCGCCTGGTGATCTGATAATACACATTTTATTTGCCTTTGACAAAATGACCAAAAAACAAATTCGCGGTGCAAATTTCTTATCATATTCATATCTATAGCATCTACCGCAGCAAGGATATTGTAGAATGGGGAGGAGGGAGGTGGAGCAAAGGTGGTGGGTGGCGACGGGCTGGCGGGAGCCGCGGGACAGGGGGGTAGAGCTATAACGACAAGTTCAGTTCCTGTCCTGCTGTCTGATAAACACCTTTAGCGTGTCTCGGATTCTGTTCTCATCAATCACTAGTATTCGATGCTTCCTCCAGCTATTTCTATACTGTATTTAGCTCCAAGAATTTTATATTGTTGCAAGTGTGTGCAAACTTTTATGATAATAATGCAACTCGAACATTATGTCCCGGAGTGTTTTTCATAGTGTCGTAGATGGTTTATAGAATTCTCAAAGGAATGCATACCTATATTGCAAATAGAAGAAAGAGTTTGGAGATTTAGATTTCATCATTTTGTACCTCTGCATATTTTAGAAATAAATAAGTGAATACTTTCGAAACTTGATGATTTAATTCATGGCATTAAAATTTGTATGAATGCAAAATGTATTTACAAATGTATTTAAATACAATTAATGTATTTAGGATTTAGTATTTAAATACATTCGTAAAATGTATTTAGTATTTGGTATTTAAATACATTTCTCCCATGTATTTAGTATTTAGTATTAAAATACATTCAATGTATTTAGTGCCCATATTTGCTTCAGAATAACCTCAGCACTTCTACTTTAAAACTTCTGGTAATGAATCCTAACACCCTATTAGCTCTATTTCTAGCCTCAATACATTGTTTCCTAGGTCGGAGGTCTGAGCTCACCCTCACTCCCAGATCTTTCTCACCTTCTGATCTTTTCAGCGATACATTGCGTATGGTGTAACTCTTACCAGGGTTTTTTCTACCAATATTCATAACGCTGCACTTATCAATATTAAATTCCATCTGTCATCTGACTACCCACTCATTAAGGGACACCACACATCAGAGTGCCAGAATCACTCAATTTTGACATTTTTCATTTTTGTGCATAAATTGTACTTTTGGCCTAGCCCTAGAGTTACAACGCAGTATTTTTCATTTTTTATTCTTCTAATGTTACCCCCCCCCCCCCCCCCCATGCGTCCCATCCTGGCCATAACATCACCATCATAATTATTTTTATATATTGAAGACATTTTTTCCCCATGAAATAGGAATGTATACGAACGTTTTCTATCACCTCAATACATGATTAGACAATGGATAAATAAGAAGTTAGACTAAAGTAACTTGATATTCAATAAGACAAGGTGTATTGTTGTTTTCTCATAACACGTTTATTTTACTTTCACGGCCTACTCCTCCTGCCATTTTTTTAATACAGATCTCAAATTTTGCACACTTTATACTTGCATACATATGTGTAAAATGACCTAGCGGATTTTGATTACAATGACAGGCGGAATTTCTGGAATTTTTCTTATTCTAGATTTTTCTTATTCTAGATATTACATTATTTTCAGAGTGACATTTTCAACCTTTTTCGGAGTGATAGGAGGATTTCCCTTCGGAAACTTTATTGTTGAATCTTTACAGAATACCCTAAGCTAAATATCTCATCAAATAAAGACATTTTCGATTTTAAGTAGATTTCCATATGAAGTCATATAAAAATAAATATATAAAAAAATCCAATAGTAATGAAACTTGGTCAGATAATGTAAACGCCCACGAAAAACACGATGGAGATAAGATTTTGGCTCTAAAAGCAGCCTGGGAAATTTTGGCATCACCTGTGTGGTGTCCCCTTAAGTTTATCTAAGTCTCCCTGCAATATGTTTACATCAGACTATGATCCAATAATCTTACCTACCTTAGTATCATCAGCAAACTTGCTGATATCACTGCTAATCCCACTATCCAAGTCGTTTATGTAAAGCAAATATAGTATTGGACCCAAAACAGACCCTTGTGGAACTCCATTTGTCACCTGCCCCCATTCAAATTTAGAACCATTAATTGTAACGCTTTGTTGCCTATCACTTAGCAAAGCTCTGATCCAACGAAGAACCTTCCCATATTTTCCATGAGCTTTAACTTATTTAAGAGTCGCTCGTGTGCTACCTTGTCGAATGCCTTACTAAAGTCCAGGTATATTATATCATATACCTTATCAATATATGCTCTCTCATAAACTTTCCTATAAAGATTCAATAAATTGGTGAGACATGACCTATCCTTGGTGAATCCATGTTGTGAGTCAACAATATATATATATATATATATATATATATATATATATATATATATATATATATTATATATAGAGAGAGAGAGAGAGAGAGAGAGAGAGAGAGAGAGAGAGAGAGAGAGAGAGAGAGAGAGAGAGAGAGAGAGAGAGAGAGAGAGAGAGAGAGAGAGAGAGAGAGAGAGAGAGAGAGAGAGAGAGAGAGAGAGAGAGAGAGCAAAATATAAATATATATTAAAATTGTGTAAGTAAAAAAATAATTATGCAGAAAAATCATTAAATTTACAATCTATTTAACATCCTATGCAAACATCTACGGAATATATCATCATGTATATACATATCCATGATGATGTAGCGTCGGGACGTAGTGTCATTTTCAGTTCTTGTATTATGCGCCTATTGTGGATATGACCATGAACTATCAGTAAAAGAGGCAATGACATAGCTGGATACAAAATAATTATGTGGCTGTATAAATGTGGGTAACTCCAAGGTTGGTGATGAATTATTAATGTATATTTTAGCAATTTTTTACTAGAATTAATCTTAACATCAGAGATTTGAAAAAAATATATGAAACATCTATAATCATGAATATATAGGCTAGGTACCGTTTTAGATGATAGTATGAGTTATGACAGTCTAGTAGGACAGCAGATGAATATTTGCATACTTGTATGACGTTTTCAGAGATAGTAAGAACGGTGATTTTTTTTTTTTTTTTTTTTTTTTTTTTTTTTTTTTTTTTTTTTTTTTTTTTTACATCACAGGGAACTGGCCAAGGGCACAACAAAAATGGGTAACACAAATCCCGCTTAGTTGCCAGTCCCTATAAAGAAGACAGTAAGAGAATAAAATAAAAACAAAGGAGTAGGCCAATTTAGTTCGGGAGGTGTCTTGTTACTCTTCTTTTGAAAAGATTTAAGTCATAGGAAAGTGATAAAAGAGAAACAGGAAGAGAGTTCCAGAGTTTACCAGTGAAAGGGATGAAAGAGTAAAGATACTGATTAACTCTTGCATTAGGAAGATGGACAGAATAGGGATGGGAATGAGTAGAAAGTCTTGTGCAGCGAGGCCGCGGGAGTGGGGGAGGCATGCAGTTAGCAAGTTCAGAAGAGCAGTGAGCATGAAAATAACGGTAGATGGTAAAGCAACAACAATAATATGAGTGGAAATTAAAGAAGGAACTGATAAGATGGTCTTGGGTGTAGTGTGCAGGCCTCCAAACTTATGTAAAGAGGATTCAGCCCTTATATGGCAGGAAATAAGCAAGGCTTGTAAATATAATCGATTATGCGTGGTAGGAGACTTTAATCTTAGGACCATTGACTGGTATTTAATTATAGGAGACAATGACGCAGAGGATTTGTTAAAACTAGTTCAAGATAACTTCCTAAAGCAGGCAATCAAGGAGCCTACAAAGGGAGATAATATTCTATATTTATTACTAACAAACAGGGATGATTTAGTTACTGAGGTGGAAGTTGGAGGTATACGTTAGGTAAAAGCGACCATTGCTAAATCAGATTTTACTTAAATTGGGAGGTGGGAAGAGGAAGTGATAATAAACATTGAGTACCTGACTTCAGAGAAGTTAATTATGTAGGATATAGACCACTGTATACCTGGACTGCGCACGGAATATCGGCCTGTAGCACATGGGCCTGAACTTGCCCTAAAGTCGGAGGGCCGCTCGGATTCATATATATATATATATATATATATATATATATATATAATATATAATATATATCGCATCACATGGACTGGTTTATCAGTATACACAGCGCGCCAAAGTATTGTTCGCGACATCATAACACAGCGCTTCCATACGGGAATTCAGAAAATGTACTCTATGGCACCCTACTGACTTCCGAGAGAGATATCTTACATATGGCAGCTTGTTTAAGGCACGGGCAGTCCATCAAGACCGTTGAAGAATGTTCAGATGCCACTTGTCAATTATAGACGAAGCATTTTAAAAAGTATCGCCTTCCTTCCCGCGAGTAATTTGAACAGACGCACATTGGTATAACTATCATTATTTTCATAATGAGTGGGAAGAAGGACCTAACAAAGGAGCAAATTAAAGTTATTGTATCTCTACACAAGGCAGAGAGGCCAGTGGAAGAAATATCAAGGATTGTGGATGTTACGAGGAGATGTGTGCATAAGTGGGTGGAAAGTTTCACGGTGGGTTGCACCGTCGCGACAGCCGCGACACCATAAGTGGCCAGGGCGAGGATGTAAAGCATCAGCAAGCACCCTAAATGTCATGAAACGTCAAGTGGATGCCCATCCTCAATTAAGAGCAAGAAAAATATTGCGATATGACTTTTACATCCTCGCCCTGGCCACTTTTAATGTTCTGGTGTCGCGGCTGTCGCGACGGTGCAACCCACCGTGAAACTTTCCACCCACTTATGCACACATCTCCTCGTAACATCCACAATCATTGATATTTCTTCCACTGACCTCTCTGCCTTGTGTTGAGATACAATAACTTTAATTTGCTCCTTTGTTAGGTCCTTCTTCCCACTCATTATGAAAATAATGATAGTTATACCAATGTGCGTCTGTTCAAATTACTCGCGGGAAGGAAGGCGATACTTTTTAAAATGCTTCGTTTATAATTGACAAGTGGCATCTGAACATTCCTCAACGGTCTTGATGGACTGCCCGTGCCTTAAACAAGCTGCCATATGTAAGATATCTCTCTCGGAAGTCAGTAGGCTGCCATAGAGTACATTTTCTGTAATCCCGTATGGGAGCGCTGTGCTATGATGTCGCGAACAATACTTTGGCGCGCTGTGTATATGATATACTGTAATCTTCGTAAATGTTTGTTCTATAATATTATCAAATAAAAAACAGTAAAACACGCTAAAGAAATGCTATGAAATACAAACGAGACTATGAAGAAATATGCATGAACTTATTAATATTCACTTAACTCTTCGCCATTTAAAAATTTGCGGGTCAACTTTTATCATGAAGGGTATCTATAGAAGCGCAATTTTATTAGCTTTCCATTGCTATATTTTGTTATCTGAAAAATTAATTAGCACCATGCATAAATTAGCGTTAAATATAATAAATAAAATCATCAATTGGGTAATTTTCCCGATTGATGAGGTTATTTATTTAGTTAACGCTAATGTATACATTGTACTAATTCATTTATCAGAAAATGAAATATATAAGTAAATAAATAACATCATCAATCGGGAAAATTACCCGATTGATGATTTTATTTATTTATTTAACGCTAATTTATGCATGGTTGTAATTAATTGATCAGATAACGAAATATACCAATGGAAAGCTAATAAAATTGCGCTTCTATTGATACCCTTCATGATAAAAGTTGACTCTCAAAGTTTTAAATGGCGAGGAGTTAAGTAAATATAAAGTTCATGCATATGTCTTCATAGTCTCGTAATGGCATTTCTTTACCGTGTTTTACTGTTTTTTATTTGATAATATTATAGAACAAACATTTACGAAGATTACAGTATATCATATATACTGATAAACCAGTCTATATGATAGTCCATAGACCACTATATCTCTTTGTAGGGCGCCCCGCAGGCCCCTATGCAGCCCCTCAATTCAAAACATTGTCGCGTGTGCAGTCCAGGTATACAGTGGTCTATCTGTAGGATTAAGAAGACATCTGGAAGGGATTAACATGGACAAGAGGGAGGATGAGATGAGATCTGTGGTCGGGACGGAGGGGGGTGTCAGTGAGGTCAACGCGGAAAAGGATTATAATACCTTTGTGAGTAATTTAATTGAAGGTCAGAAAAAGAATATTCCTTTTAGGGCGATAAAATCAGGAAAAAACGAGCCCAAGTGGATGACTGAGTTTTTAAAACACAACATAGGGGTAAAAAGGGACATGTATAAGAAAGTTAAGGAACGGCAGGTGACTAGAGAGCAGTATAACGAGATGGCTAGAACAGTGAAAAAATTAACAAGAGCAGCGAATAAGAATTATGAGATTAAGGTTGCAAGGAAGGCGAAGACCGATCCTAAGGTATTTTTTCAGGTTTATAAAACAAAGACTAGGGAAATAGTGGGGCCATTAAAAAATAAGCAGGGAGAGATTGTAAGCACGGCAGAGGATATGTGTAAAATTTTAAATTATTTTTTCATAAGTGTTTTTACTCAGGAGGATAAACAGAAGGTACCTGATAGTGAACAGATATTTAGAGGAGAGGATGATGAGAAACTCAAAGATATTATGATAACTATTGAAATGGTAGAAAAAGGTATAGACAGAATGAAGAATTTTAAGTCACCAGGACCAGATGAAGTGTATCCCAGAGTACTAAAGGAATGCAAAGGGGTTGTTAGTGATGCGTTAGTGCATATTTTTAGGAAATCGATTGATACAGGGGAAGTGCCGTTAATGTGGAGGAAGGGAGATGTAGTTCCCATATTTAAGAAGGGAGATAGAGGATTAATGTCAATATATCGACCCGTTAGCCTGACGTCAGTGGTAGGTAAATTATTGGAATTTGTTATTGCAAAAAACATTAGAGAGCATCTTGAAAAGCATAGTTTGGTAAATTATTCACAACATGGGTTCACCAAAGGTAAATTATGTCTCACTAGTTTATTGAGTTTTTATAAGAAAGTTTATGAAACAGCAGATAATGATGAGAATTATGATATAGTATAAATGGACTTTAGTAAGGCATTCGACAAGGTGCCACATGGTAGACTCTTAAATAAGGTTAAGGCTCATGGAATAGATGGGAAGGTTCTTCGTTGGATTAGATCTTGGCTAAGTAATAGGCAACAAAGGGTTACAATTAATGGTTCTAAATCTGAATGGGTGCGGATAACGAGTTGGGTTCCACAAGGGTCTGTTTTGGGTCCATAACTATTTTTGATTTACATCAACGACTTGGATAGTGGGATTAGTAGTGATATCAGCAAGTTTGCGGATGATACTAACGTAGGTAGGATTATTAGATCTAAACTTATCTTTATTAGAACTAAATTGGCTCACCCCTCTTTTTTTATGTTATTTTCTTACTGTCTTCTTTATAGGGACTGGCAACTAAGCGGGCTTTGTGTTACCCATTTTTGTTGTGTCCTTGGCCAGTCCTTTGTGATGCAAAAAAAAAAAGAAAAAAAAAAAATTGATCACAGTCTGATGTAAATATTTTGCAAGGAGACTTAGATAAATTACATGAGTGGGCAGATAGATGACAGATGGAATTTGATATTGATTAGTGCAGCGTTATGAATGTTGGTAGGGAAAATCCTGGTAATAGGTACACCATTCGCAATGTATCGCTGAAAAGATCAGAGACCAACAGGGTGTTAGGATTTATTACCAGGAGTGGTAACAGTAAAAGTGCTGAGGTTATTATAAAGCTTTATTTGGCTCTAGTCAGACCTCACCTAGGCTATGCAGTTCAGTTTTGATTTCCGTATTACAGGATGGATATTGCCTTGTTAGAATCAGGGCAGAGAATGATGACCAAAATGATTCATGGAATGCGTAGCTTTAGCTATGAGAAGAGATTGAAACTATTAAATTTACACTCACTCGAGAGGCGTAGAGTAACGGGCGATCTGATAGAAGTTTTTAAGTGGATAAAGGGATACAATATAGGTGAAGTAGGAAAAGTTCTTAAGGTTAGTAAGCAGGGTAGAACGAGAAGTAACGGATTCAAGCTGGAAAAGCGTAGATTTAAAAAGGAAATTGGGAGAAACTGGTTCACAAATAGGGTGATAAATGATTGGAATGGACTAAGTCGTCAGGTGGTCAATGGGGAGTCTATTGGGGTCTTTAAAAAGAGTCTGGATAAATTCATGGATAGGGAAGAGGTGGATATAGGTAGAGTTAGGTAACAGGAACTACCTCGTGTAGGTCTCGCGGCCTCTTGTAGCTTCCTTACTTTCTTATGTTCTTATTTAATAACAATAATAATGATAATAATAATGAATTTATTTCCACTTACAGTAAGGTAAAGATGGGAGCATACGCTAAGCTGCGCGTGGCAATCGGTGCTCATCTCCGTGGCATTAGCCCTTAGAGCCTGTGGTGGGTGAGGACCCGTTACCCCGGGACACAGGGCTAGTGTGACTCCCGGGTTACCACAGTTACTTTCACCAGGTTACCCCAGGTACCCATTTATCAACCCCGAAAGGAAGGAAGAACAGCTGGGTAGGCTGGTCACCGACTTACCCTGGCCCGGGATCGATCCAGGTCCCGGAGATTCGTAGCCAGGCACGCTAGCCACTGCACCACGGAGGCGACAACTTACAGTGGTTATTCTTAATATATTGAAGAACACTTTTTCGAATATAGGAGAAAAACGTAATCATGAAAACCATTAAAGCATAGTAAAGAAACACAAAAAGTACATATAAAACAAGTCAAGTCGCTAAAATCATTATAATGTGCAATATATAAAGCATCAATAAAATATAATAATTATAATAGTAAAACACAAAAATTACGGGGCAATTTTAGTAATTACAAATAAAAAGTTGAATTAGAATCTAGGGATATTTAGATTGAAATAATACAGAGATAAAAATAAAGTAAAAAGAACCTCGGACCGCTAAAATAAAAATAAAATTACAGAAGGCGAGTGTTTAATGACATTATTGTCATGTCAGTCGGGGCGTGATTCGATACAGATAATAGTAGATGCAAGATTCGAAGCCTCGATTCGTATAAAGGACGTGGTTGAAAGCAAAAGACAAACCCCACATTCGAATGTAAACAATGGTGACACTGAGCAATAACCAAATATTCATAGAGAAAGGTGTGTGTGTGTGTGTGTAGTAGCAGCACTACTATACTATATATACTATACTATATTATTTATTGAGGAGTACATTTTTTAGTCTTAACTTAAATACTGATAGGGTATTGGCGTGCGTGACATATGGTGGGAGGTCATTCCATAGTTTTGGACATTTCACAGACAGGGATCTGACTTCAGTGACAGTACTTACCTTGGGAACATACATAGTGTTTTGCTGTCGCGTAGTGCTACAGGTTACTTGATTTACAGTCCTAGTAGAGTCAGCAAGTGGTCAGAATTTTTTTTAGATATTTGAAAATTTCTACTCATGTGTCGTGTGTTATTTTATCTTTCATAGTAAGCCACTGTAGTTCATGTAAACTATAGGTGTGACATATTCATATTTGCTGGCTTTTCCATCAGCAACTTTAGCAGCGCAATTTTGAAGTTTCTGGACGTTTTTTAGTGGTTGTGGGGGTAGTGCCCCATATCACATTTCAATAATTTAAAATGTCTGCACAAGAAATTGTACTATTATTGTGCGTGTCGTCTTGTCAAAATAGTATTTTAATCTATTGATAAACATAAGAGTTATCATTACCTTCTTATTGATTTCATTAATATGTTTATCAAATACCAGGTATCGATCCATGTACAGGCCGAAGTTTTTCACATGTAAGGCGGGTGTGATGATGCTGTTGTTGAAATATATGTTGATGTTACTAGATATTTTATAAAGTAATTGGCGAGTACCTATGAAAATGCATTGAGTTTTACTAGCATTCATCATTAATCTATTACGAACAAAATATTGTTCTGCTTTTCGTAGTGTTTCCTTTGTTTTATTTATGAGATTATCAAATTCGTGGATCCGGCCACTTTGTAAGAATTGCGTATCATCGGTGTCAAGATTAAGTTTTTAATGGAGGTTTCGTGAGCTAAGAATACTTCACTTTACCTCTCCTGAATCAAATTACTTTAACTCCGGGTTCTTGGGACTCAATATATATAGCTAATCAATCCAGGACTACAAACAGGGTCAACAACAAATGCATGGTAACTACCTTAACTAATTTATTTACAATAAAATACAACACAATAAGCAAAATGGCACACCAGCACACAGTCATTCACCCACTTGCCCTAGATAACTTTCCCTAACTACGCCTACGACAACCTACTGTATCTGGTATCTGGCTGGGGAATAGATATGAGGGGTTATGGTTATCTCACGCTTTTCGACGACCTGGGGAAGTCCTGTAGCTGTGGTACTCTCGTCACGGTACACAAGTACACAGACCTCCTGTCTGGCGACTCACTCCTCGCTCCCAGCTCGCGTCTGCCTCACCCAAGCCCTCCTTCTCCTCGCGGTGTTGCTCGCCCTGCATCTGTTAGCAGGAATCAAGCAACAGACCCGCGGGGAACTGGAAGGAGGTGGCAAAAGGTCCCGGAGACGTCCCCGGCTGGAGCAGCTGTTGTCGTCACCGATACCTAGAACAGAATGGGGCGTGGCAGGCCGCCGCTGCCTCTGCTCCAAGATGGCGGCTGCCGCCGTTGCCACTACGTAATATCCTATCAGAGTTTTCTGTATCTCTTTCTATCATGCTTTCCTAGCAGCCACCACATGCAATTTACATAGGGCGTTTTCTAGTAACGTACCCGGCCACTCGTGGGGCGGCAATTATGAGCCTAAAACCCCTCCCCACATACTGGAAATCCTTTCCATAACTAGAAAAACATTAACTGGCATCCGCCATCAAGAATAACAGACTGGCGTGAAGCGGAATTTATGGGGACTTCGATACGTGTAAATGGCTAACCATTACATTTTCGCCCTACCTAGATAAAACTATTTCCGCAGAGAAAATTTACTAATTATCTAAACATGTTACAGCGTATGCAGGTTAAATGTAGTATAACTAATACATTTGATCCGACCTAAATACGTCCGTCACACATCCAGGCACTCTGTGGTGTGTGTACTTTAAACCGTTTACATGGGTTTTCCTTGTAACCAATGAACGGAAAAACCCCCGCATATACGTTAAGTTTCAAAGCCTAGGGGATAAAAACTTCAAAGTTTCTAGCAAACCCTGATCCTGTAACGGACCCAAGCTGGACGTCAAGACGCGTTACATTTAATTACCAACAAGTGTTATGTGGCGTAGGGTATGTGTACATGGTGTAGGTGGTACAGGTGTATGTAACATGGGAGTATATATAATAGTTACAAAATGTCAATCATGCCTGCCTATCATTTTCTAAATACATACACTCATGCCATGCTAGGGAGATATTTGTGGATCATGCAGTTCTTAATCCAGTCTAACATGCCGCCGTGGAGGATCCCCTAAGGTGGCCTAACAAGACGCAGCCCTGAAGTCCTCTTCCTAACTTTAACTACGAGTCGGCAGCTCAGCAACTAATCTCGGTTTGGAAGAAAATGACGACTGCATGTTTCTTCAAACGAGACAATATGGCCTCTCTCCTAACTCTAAGGGGAGTGGGCTCTTATACCCTCCAAACACCCAATTGGTTCCTCATTTAACTCATGAGGTTCATACAGCTCTATGTCGCTGTCGTTCGTGTTTTGACACACTTCGCAGGAATGCACCCATCTGCTCAAATCATGACCCATGCCTGGCCAATAAAACTTCTCGGCGATTCGTTTCCACGTTTTCTTCCTGCTCGAGTGGGCACCTGTGGCATCGCAGTGACCTAACTTGAACACGGCATATCGATATTTCTCAGGCACGACGAATTGAAATCTCTCGTGGCCCCGGGGAGTTATGAACTCGCGGTATAATTTACCATCTCGCTTTACGAAGCTCATATAATTACCGCGCACTGTTCTGTTCGTTCCTTCGCAGTAATGCCGCCGCACGTTCTCGAGTGAAGGATCTGTCTCTACCTCCCTCCTAACGGCCTCGCTGTTCTCTAGGTCAGCGGAAGAATACATTTTTTCCTTGTCCCCGAACTTTGCTTTCTGCATGACGGCCGTTGCCATTACCTGACTTACTACCTTTCTCTGTGAAATATCAACGCGCGGCCTTTTGTGGCTCGGCGATTCGCGATATACAGGTTTCGGTGCTGTATACTCGGGCTCCTTGTGAACGGCTGCAGCATTTTTGTGCCATCGGGTATTACTCGCTCCGAAATTTACTCCACGGCCTCCATTTTCCCTTTGTGCTGGCCTAGAGCTTGGCTGAAAGCGACGAGAGTTTTGAACTGGTGCACTATATGTGGGCTTAGTCGTACGGGCTGGCGTCGCCGTATCCCGTCGTGGCGAGCTATCGGCTTCCCATGCCGTATCTGCAGCCTCGACCCGAACTTCGTTCGGTGGCTCAGCTTTTTCTTCATACGCCTCAAAATACCCGTCGGCCAATCTACAAATTTCAGGCAACTGATTGACCCGATCAATTTTCAACCTCGCGATTTCAGTTCAGGGCATGACTTTAAAGTAATCGTCCAGACCCATCTTTTCTTTGCCTAATTATGCTGAATGTTCCTTCAAAACACCGAATCCACCAAAAATAATTGTTTTCCAGGCCTTATTTCCGTAAAAACACGACTTTTGTAAAATGCGCGCGAAAAAAACTTTCTTCATCCCAACAGCTCCTTGAATATTATTGATGACGTCACAGGAGGAGCTAAAATGTAAACAACGTCGTCTGCATTTGTGACACCCGTCGTATCGACCAGCAAATGTAAATGATGAGCGATTGTAGTTCGGTGTCAGACAGTGAAAAACCAACCGCCGAATGTGATACATGTTCGAGCCAGAATACAAAGACCTCTATGGTGTGTGGCAGTAAAGAGAGAGAGGAGAGAGAGAGAGAGAGAGAGAGAGAGAGAGAGAGAGAGAGAGAGAGAGAAGAGAGAGAGAGAGAGAGAGACGAGAGAGAGAGAGACAGAGAGAGAGAGAGAGAGAGAGAGAGAGAGAGAGAGAGAGAGAGAGAGAGAGAGAGAGAGAGAGAGAGAGAGAGAGAGAGGAGAGAGAGAGAGAGAGAGAGAGAGAGAGAGAGAGAGAGAGAGAGAGAGAGAGAGAGAGAGAGAGAGAGAGGAGAGAGAGAGAGAGAGAGAGAGAGAGAGAGAGAGAGAAGAGCAAGGTTAGATATAGGATGAAAAATAAGCAAAAACACTATGAAGCAATAAAATGCATGTTTCAAGGAGGAATAGGAGGGGGAGGGCGAAGACGGGGAAGAGGAGGAGGGGGAGGAAGACTCAGGACAATAATGACCTTGTGATGTTATTAGACGATTTAGCAAAGAGGAGAGAGGGGAGGAGGGCCTGGCATCTCTCCAAAACATGGATTTGGTAGGTAAGTAAGGGAATCTATAATGTTTGCGTGGGAATCACAATGAAGGTACTTTCGAGAAAATCCTATGGTTAGTTTCGAAACACACACACACACACATCTCTGATTGGGCGTTCGAAAGGATAAGAGGAGAGAGAGAGAGAGGAGAGAGAGAGAGAGAGAGAGAGGAAAAGAGAGAGGGAGGAGAGAGAGGAGAGAGAGAGAGAGAGAGAGAGAGAAGAAGAGAGAGAGAGGAGAGGAGAGAGAGAAGAGAGAGAGAGAGAGAGAGAGAGAGAGAGAGGAGAGAGAGAGAGAGAGAGAGAGAGAGAGAGAGAAAAAAAAAAATAATCGACTAGAAATAAGGAAATGGAGAGGAGGCCTCTTCTCTCTCTCTGACAGTGACTTAAGTTTGAGGAGCCCTCAAATTTTCTCCTTTCCTCCCTCCATTCTTCTCTCCTTCCTTCCCTCTCTCCTCTTTGCTAATTCGTCTACTAACATCACAAGGTCATTATTGTCCTCCCCTCATCCTCTCCCCCCTCTTCTTCCTCCTTCAAACATGCATTTATATTGGTTTCTTAGTGTTTTTCTTATTTCTCATCGTATATTTAACCTTGCTCTCTCTCTCTCTCTCTCTCTCTCTCTTTCTCTTTCTTCCTCTCTCTCTCTCTCTCTCTCTCTCTCTCTCTCTCTCTCTCTCTCTCTCTCTCTCCCCTCTCTCTCTCTCTCTCTTTTCTGTCACACACCATGGCGGGTTTTGTACGCTATGGCGTGGCTACGGGTTGGGTGTGTGGTGATGATCTACCCTTGTCCGCCGCACTAATCTTTTCAACACATTTAACGCTGTCGTATCGGTCTGAAACGTGTGCAAACTTCTCTGGAAACCCACAGCTGTTTTGCTGAACCCTTAAGAATACATGCATATGGCATTCTGCAAAAAAAATCTATCAGAAACATCCAAAAATCTTCAAGTACTATATTTATATCTTGTGTTTACGTGCTTTTGGGTCAGCGCGGGGAGAAGAGGCTTCCACTTGTGACGTCACCGAGCCGTGGTGTGTCGTCTGCAAGCCTTGAGGAGCGTTTTCGAAGCTCGGGGAATTTGCAGATTTTGATTGCGGAATACTTAAAAACGGCTGACTGGATGCAAAAAGTGACAACATATTGTTGATATAATCGATAATGGCTATAATTTTATTGCATTAAATCAGGAATGATGAAATGGTCTGGAAGATTACTTTAAGAATTGAGCGCGCAAAATTAAATCGTTGATGCCCTCGACAGTCTCCTCAACTCCATCACTTTCGAGCCAGTCTCGAAAATTCCCGGCGATTCTCACGGCAAACTGTGAGGCAGTTTCGTTCTCCTGCAGCTGAGCTTCAAAATACTGCTGCTTAAGGCACTCAGTGCTCAGCCCATATGCCTTTAAGAGGGCATGCTTCATTTGGCAATAGTCTCAGCTATGTTTATCTAGTCTATAGAGAACCTCGAGTGCCTAAAATAAGGTCATAAACTGAAGTCTGCGCGTGATCTCGTCACATTTCAAAAGGTCTGCCGCGTCCTCGTATCTTCCTATGAAGTGTTCTATGCTACCACTTTCCTTGAACATAGGAAGCTTTCATTTCGGTGGGTTTATTTCTGATCGCCCGTTATTAACAATCTGACTATCAACATGACTGCTGCTATTACTCTTTTCCCGTAACACCTCCAGCTCGTACTCGCGGACTTTCTCCCTCTCCACTCTATCTCTCTCCTCCTTTTCGTGCTCGTAGACTTGCTCCCTCTCCACTCTATCTCACCTCCTTTTCGTGCTCGCAGACTTTCTCCCTCTCCTCGCTCTCTCTCAACTCCTTTTCCATTTCCTTTCTCTCCACTCTATCTCTCTCCTCCTTTTCGTGCTCGCGGACTTTCTCCCTCTCCTCTCTCTCTCTCAACTCCTTTTCCCTTTCCTCTCTCTCCACTCTCTCTCTCCTCCTTTTCGTGCTCGCGGACTTTCTCCCTCTCCTCTCTCTCTCACAACTCCTTTCTTTCTTCTCTCTCTCTCTCCTTTTCCCTTTCTTCTCTCTTTCTCTCCTTTTCCCTTTCTCCTTTCTCTGCTTCCATTTGCTTTACTCTCTCCACTCTTTGTACCTCCATGAGTTGCAATTTTTCTCTTTCCTCCTTTTCAGACTCTCGCACTTTCTGCCTCTCCTCTCTGTCCTCACGTTGCCTATTGGCGACATATTCCCTTATGTCTTCAATCTCTACGAGGCCTATCACCTCCACCTCTTCCCTAAATGCCTGAACACTCATGCTGGCGGTGCTATTTGCTGTCTTAAAAAATTTACCCTGTATAATCCTAGACTAGCAAAGAATGAGTCCCTGTGTGGGCTCCACTTGTCAAGGCTAAGCTATTAATGGCATTTTTGTGAGTTTAGAATACTTCACTTTACCTCTCCTGAATTAAATTACCTTAACTCCGGGTTCTTGGGACTCAATATATATACCTAATCAATCCAGGACTACACACAGGGTAAACAACAAATGCATGGTAACTACCTTAACTAATTTATTTACAATAAATACAACACAATAAGCAAAATGGCACACCAGCACACAGTCATTCACCCACTTGCCCTAGATAACGTTTCCTAACTACGCCTACGATAACCTACTGTATCTGGTATCTAGCTGGAGAATAGATATGAGGGATTATGGTTATCTCACGCTTTTCGACGACCTGGGGAATTCCTGTAGCTGGGTACTCTCGTCACGGTAAACACGTGGTCGACCTCCTGTCTAGCGACTCACTCCTCGCTCCCAGCTCGCGTCTGCCTCATCCAAGCCCTCCTTCTCCTCGCAGTGTGGCTCGCCCTGCATCTGCTAGCAGTAATCAAGCACCAGACACGCGGGGAGCTGGAAGGAGGTGGCAAGAGGTCCCGGAGACGTCCCCGACTGGAGCAGCTGTTGTCGTCACCGATACCTAGAACAGAATGGGGCGAGGCAGGCCGCCGCTGCCTCTGCTCCAAGATGGCGGCTGCCGCCGTTGCCACTACGCACCATCCTATCAGAGTTTTCTGTATCTCCTGCTATCAATTTGCATGCTTTCCTAGCAGCCACACATGCAATTTACATCGGGCGTTTTCTAGTAACGTACCCGGCTACTCGTGGGGAGGCAATTATGAGCCTAAAACCCCTCCCCACATACTGGAAATCCTTTCCCTAACTAGAAAAAACATTAACTGGCATCCGCCAGCAGGAACAACAGACTGGCGTGAAGCGCAGCTATGGGGACTTCGATACGTGTAAATGGCTAACCATTACAATCGGCATACTGAACAAGCATACAGTCGTTAATTTTAGCCATCATGTCATTTAGGTACACATTAAAAAGTATCGGGCCTAATATATAATCTTGTGGTACACCATATTCTTTTGATAATTTTGAGGAATTTGTATTATTAATGAAAACTGCTTGTGTTCTTTCGTTTAAGTAGTTTTTGAACCAAAACATGTCAATTCTGAACTTGCGCAGTCTCTTTAGAAGAATGGTGTGGCTTACACTTCCGAATGTCTAAAAGAATTCACACAATGTGAACAATGAAATGTTTTTGTTATCCATGTTGTTGTTAATTGCATTGGTGATGACTGTGAGGGCTGTTTTTGTAGACAGTTTGGGTCGAAAACCATGTTGATTACTTGAAAGGAGGTTATTTACTCTAAGTATGTTGTGAGTTGCCCAGCGACAATTTCTTCGATTATTTTAGAAAGTAATGGGAGGAGTTAAATCGGGCGATAGTTACTGACGTCGCTTTTTCTCCATTTTTAAAGAGGGGAGTTACTATGACTTGTTTCCAACAGTGCAAAGAGAGCCATTAATTAGCGTTGGAAAGGGAAGCAAGTAATTGAAGTTGCAACTGTGATCTGATTGAAAAGGAATATTTACTATTCATATGGATCTGAACACGTACAACATTTAAAGTGGCTTCCAGCATTGGGTAATTACAATTCAATTTGTCATCCTGGAAGAACGAAATCAGAGATAAGTTCATCCGTGCCCAATTAACGCTTTCCAAAAATTGCCGTGGTGGTAGATTTTCATTAACAATTGTTCAACTGCAAGCATGAATAATGATATCCAAAATGTTGAAGCATCTCTGGTCAAGTCATAACTTACTGATTGTAATGCCTGAATTTGATGGCCAATAGTAAATAATTGGATTAGTGAACAAATATGCAATGAATCTAGTTAGTCAGTTTAACCATTTTATTAAATTTTCGTTACATTGAGTTTTGATATACTAGACGTTTTTGGATTATATGATTATACTTGTATAACACCTTTTTCTGAGTCTTAAGAGCATCTGTGAACTGGTTCATAGATGTTTCTATTTTCCTGACATCGGATTCTGTAGCTAACCCAAAAATACTTCCCCATATGGCACTTCCATGGTCAAAGAGTTCACTATTATAACGGTAATGAGTTTTTCCTGGAAGAACGGATTCGTATACGGGAGTGAATCCGTTAATTTATGCAGAAGATTTTGTGTGTAGATCAATTTTAAAGAAAGTATGAGTAATAGTGGGTTAAATTCGTCGAGAATGTACTGGGAGACATCAGTTTGGGAGAGTTTGATAGCTTTTTTGTGTAATATTTCTGACATATTTTTATATATGACTTTGTACAACTCCTATAGTTTATATGGAATATCATCTACATCCAGAAAAGACATGTTAACATTTATAACATCTTCAACTACAACTACTTCACCATGCAGCTGAATTACTGCGGGTTCCTGGCGCTTTGTCATTATATTTTGTGTTCACTTTTCAATGAGTGTAATCTATTAGAGTACATCATTTGTAGCAGAGTACACACTACGAGCTTGATGTGATTAGCAAATATACTATACAAAGACAACACAGCAAATAAAAATTTCATAATATAAGAGTTTCCTATAAATGTCACTTGGTGAATTAATATGAAGTTAAATAAAATAAAATGGAATGACACTACTACCTTTGTGTGTTTGACCGAAGCTTCTGACGGTACACGTTCGATTGTGAGGTTGTGTCATCTTTTATAGCTAGATCGTGTTCATTTGTGGTTATATAATCATTTTGAGATCGAAATTCTTCACTTGTATCTAGATATCTACCTACTCGTTTATCCTGGTCTATATATACTGTCTTTCCATGAAATTTATATAGTACATGTGCTGAATAGTTATCTTATTTCCATATTCAATTGCAAGCATGATGACCCGGTATAGTCCTTCAAATGTTTGTCTACTTTTGATGTTATTGTAATGTCCAGAAAATACTCGAGACTCCCCTGTAAGATGAGTAGTTTTCTCAATTTTGCTTAACTCAAATCATTCACTTACTCTAATCAGCCACCATATAAAACACTTTGCTATTAACCTTATTAGATTCGCAATGAAACCCTGTATAAATACCTTATCATCATTCTATAGGTTCACCCACAAAATGTTTTCGGTGGTCGTGATTGGAGTTCTCTTTGATTAAACACCGTCTTAAGCATTAGTGCCATATCAATCCTCCCGACCCCTAGTAAACCGTATTTATATACTTGCCTGTCGTCAGACTGTCCTAATAAATCATCACTTCTTTCATACACCAATTTTTGTGACAATAGATAGGTGCTGTAATTCTTTGTTTGAAACGACAGATAATTGGATCACTGCAAAGGCGTGGCAACGTTGCCTACCCCTTAAACGCCCCGAGCTAACCCAGCAAAACAAAGACGGCGGCCCTCCGCAGGCCAAACGTATGTCGTACCGGCGGTCCAACAGCGGCAGTCTACGTACAGTGGGGCCGCTGCCATTTTTGCTTATAGGTTCTACGGAGGGCCGCTGACAGAGGGCCAACGTGCGTATGCCGAGCATTACCCGCCAACTTATATTGATTAGTTTACCGTACTTTGCGTGGATACACCTGGATAATAAATGAAAGAAACATTACATATGGATAAATTATATTCGAAAAAATAATATTATATTAAATATGTATGATTAAGCAGCCAGAATACAAACTTGCGCACGCTCCCTAATCTTTTTTTTACACAAATATTCCTTCCAGTACTAGTACTTCAGTACTAAGAAATAATTTAATATAATTAGTAAGGTCATCAGACCAACATCAGTAATAACTATCACCATTACATTTGTACGTGTAAGTAAACAGAGACAGTAATAGTTAATTGTAACAACACTTTTGCTCCAAAGATACTCAATAAATTATTTAGAACATTTTTCATCATGAGTATTCAAGAGTACGTACATCGCAAATAGTACAGTGGTACCTCAAAACTCGATTTTTATCCGTTCTTAAAGGCTGTTCGCATGTTGAATCGATTGAGTTGTGAATCCAATTTTACCATAATAAAATAACGTAAATTACACATGAAAACCATGAAACAATGCATTCATGAAATAAATATTTAGACATATGCCATACTGAGTTGCGAGGACCGACATATTCGTTCCACTTGGAATTAATCTTTATATGATTTCAATTGTGGTTCTCACAATTATCCCCTTAGCTTCACTAGTCTGCCATGATGACCTACTTTCAATTAAGATATTTGAAAACACCAAAGAATAACGAATATTTACTAAAACTATCACAGAGCGAATGCACGGGGATAATGACTGATCGTTATCTACTGAAAGACTGGCTGGGTTTATGCTTTGTCTGTTCCAATGGAAGCCTTTGTTTGGTTTGAGTCGCACGAAGACATTTAAGTTGTAGGGAATTTTTTCTCCAAAAAGGTGGTTAGAGTTGCGAGTTGAGAGCTGTTCGAGTTGTGAGGTTCCACTACAATATACACCCTATCCCTGCATTACAAACTAGATAAAAAAATCCTACCATGACATGCATTTGAAAATGCTGTCCACAACATATCATTTAATATGTATATAATAAAATTTTACATAAATTAGGTACTCTAATTAAAGGATATCAGATGAAAGTATCACAGTAGAGGGCAGTAATAGTTAAAAGTGTTACTGCATTAAATGTTGGCTTCAATGAGGCTTATATACAAGTTACTTCTAGCAATATTTACCACAATATTTTTATCACAAACTGAGTATTTGTGAGTATATAAATACAATAAACATTATGTCCCTGTAGTGGTGATTTTTTTTCTTTTAAGCAACGACCTCCATTTAAACAATGTTGTCCGCAACATTTCAACATATACGACTAAGTACTATCACCATTATTACGGGTTTCTATTTCTCTTCTGCGACGGCACCTGCTTCTATCTCGGTCACTGGCTGTACGAAATCACTCCTTCATGACTTTTTCAATGGAGGCTGCTGTTGCATTCTTGTGTTCTGGATTCCTTCGAAAACTTTTTTTCAAAAAGAAAGCTATATTGAATTCATTGTACTTAAATACATTTAAATGTGATATATTAGGTAGATGATTTTCTGAAAAGGACATGAGGAGATAAGGTCATGCTAAATTTTCAAAATTTTTACGTTAGCCAATTTGATAGGCAGGAATCACTAATGTACATATGAAGTTATATGTTAGACATATGAAATTATATTATATGGAGGAAGATCAATAAAAATTAGAAAATCTACATTTGAATATTTAAATTCTTCTCAGAGTATGAAAGTATACTCCTTCAAGCATATTAACAGTTACACCAAACATTGCATTGTATTCCATTTTAGATTTGGAAATACATGGCATGAAAAATATATATGAATGAATAAACAGTGAAAGCAGAAATCAAAATCAGTGTTTTTGTTTTATTTTTTACCAGGGGTGTAATCATTGCACAAAAACATAGAGATGAACACTGCAGTGAGATTTGGTACAAGTGTATGCCTGTACAAAGCTACATGGGTTGTATTACTCATCTGCCATCATACTTGGAAGTGTAGGCTAGTTTAGGTTATTGCTCTCACCTCACGGATACACAACATAACATGTTACAATAAAGTACAGTGCGCACTCATTAATTTCACTTGTTCTACACTTCATTCATTATCACTTAACCACACTATCTTGCATCACCGAGTTATGTTGAAGGGTACATAATAGACCTTAATGATAACTTGTCGGAATATTAGTAAACCCACTTCCATCATGAGTTTTGTCCTCTTCTTTCTGTCAATTTAGAAATATAGCAGCCCAATGTTGAGACAAATAAAACATTTATAATGAACAGAGTGCAGCTTAGATAAGTGCGAACATGTAAATGTATTGTAAAACACTTACTAATGATTGTGTCCTTCAGCTATATGTTGCAAAAGCTCCATTTATTTCCTTTACCACATCAGTTGAACTGCATGGCCAAGGAGTTGATCACAGTGTATCGCAAAATCCGCCTCACCAAGTCATGAAGGTTTGCTTCTCCTATCGTTTGCTTCTCCTATCACACACAGACATCCAATCTGAAAGGGCAAATATATTGCATTAATAAACAACTGATTGGCGCATGAAAATCAGAAGTCAAATTAACTCAGACTAGCCTGAAATTGTACCGTAGTACTCGTAACAAGTGTAACTGGTAAGGGTTTTGTATTACAATTTCTTCTTTCTTCGATATATTTACAAGTTCTCTATGAATTTATGCAAGAAAAAAATCTACGGCTAATCAAAGGCTTCATCAACAATATAAGTATGAACTGATAATAATGTAACTTACAACTTTTTTGTTCGTAGCCAAGCACTTTAAGTTTTGTCTCCAGTGCCTCCATTTCTGCCATCTCCTTTAGCGGGAAGTGAATGCCCTCTGGGACTGCTTTATCCTCTACTTGAATACTGTGGTGTCTTAGGAGAGTGTTGAACTTGGCAGAGAGAGAATGCATCATGGAACGTAGTTTCTCCAGCACCATAATGATCCTTGTTTCTCGGGCTGTAATTAACAAAACCATGTTACTTATGTAATATGAATATAATTGATATAATATTATCAACAGAATAATGTAGTTGTCACTCAATGTGCAGTTTTCTATTAGTTATTCAGCATTCATAACACTAGATATTTCCCAAAGAATGACAGTGTAGCTAGCATAAATTATAAGCATAAATTATACATAGACTGTATATTATACATAGACTGTATAACACATTAATTGCAATACCGGTTAAATGTAATTGCAAATTACTTTATCATAGTGCAAAACAGTAAATTTAATTACCATTTACAGATAGGTCCTCAAGAACTTGTAACTGGGGTTGTGACACAATACAGATGATTACAAATGGTGTGGGTGGGAATGGTCTGGAAGTTTTAGCTAGAGATTTATCTACCAAATCACTGTTATTCTTGATACTACTTACCATACGCCTTGAACTGCGATATTCCTCATCAGAGCTATCATGATCCGTGTATTTTCCTGGCGACCTGGAAAAGGGTGCGATAAGAAATAATAAGCATAATATGGTACATTCACGTTGCATAAACACAAAAATTATAATTATGAATACATATTAGACAAAATATATTAGTAAATGCTTGAATTTTTCTATTGAGAGACAGACCTCCTTCTTGTTGAATGACGGAAAGCACTGTCATCCTCAGAATCCTCTGTAAGTAGGTGATAATGATACGTAGCATCTGAGAGCTTCTTTCTTGCTTTCTCGTGTGTACCTGTGAGCATATTTTATATTAGAGAAAAAAAAACCCGGAAGAGACCTCTTTGGGTAAATGTCTAACTGTACGTTGCACTTACCGTATTTTACGGCTTATAAGACGCACTTTTTGTCCTAAAAAATACCCTGAAAAATACTCATGCGTCTTCTAAGACGAATGTTGGAATGAGACTGCCGCCAAGACTGGCGGGAGCCGTTCCGCGGCAACTTCCACCTCGGCAGATTGGCACCAACACCACCACCTATCGTCTGCTAGTGTTGATGTATCATTTACCACCAGGCTGTCCCACGTATCACAAGGTAAGACTCTATATGAGTCTGCCCCCAGGACTGGCGAGAACCCAGAGCCCAGGTATTTCATTGTTTGTATGATACCTCTGCTTCTACAGCTTTTACTTGCCATAACTTAGTACCACATTAGTGAATCAAATTTTTGGAAAATATTCTACATTGAAAGTTTATAACATTCAGAGGTAACATGCTACGTAAAACTTACCAAAAAGGCCAGTAGTTAAAGCATTGAAGAAGACAAAGAGGTGACATGACATGAGGAGACGACAAAGATAGCCGACCACACAGCAGACACGGACACACAGAAGATACAGGTGATGAACATCGAGTGGATTGGATTCTATAGATTCTATAAAGTACGGTCAATAATTTTGAATTAGTCTAGAAATTGTCAGTAAGAGGCAGCAGTAATAAAATAAAGTAACACGAATGGTACAGGGAGTCTTGGATACACATATTCTTCATAACACCTGTCTTTCTAATAATACAAGGCAAAACTTTGTAGGTAAAACACCTTACCCGATTTATAAATAATCTTAACATAATATTTTGCCCATTCTGTTTTAGGCAAGTACTGTTGCGGACAGCATTGTTTATTCTTGTTGAAGATTGGTATGGAAGCCACATTGCTTCCCCTTTGCTCACTAACCATGTTGAAGGGATCACAGCCACATCATTTGTTTTAGTGAATTCAACCAAAAAATATATTTCAGCCATCTGTGTAAAAAAAAAAGGATAAAAATTCGATTTATTCGAAGAAAAAAATCGAAAATCGGAAATGGAAAGAATTTTTTTTTGCTTCAGATGGCAAAGGAGTATTCATTTGCTCAGAAAGCCTGCAGATAAATTGTTGGATAGGAAAGTTAGGCTTCCGCAGCAAAGCTTTTAATTTCCCAAGAAAATGTTCAAAATGAAGGCTGAAAAGCTAACCGATGGAACAAAATTTGCAGCATCAACAGCTAAGTGTGATAGCCCATGAACATTATAAACTATCATATATGCACCATATATCCTGCCGAAGTCTTACACAAAGATGCATAATAACTCCTGGGCATATTGACATGTGTTCTACAGTAAAAGGGTCTTGCAAGACAGTAAATACGACCAAAGAAATCCAAAAAGTTTAAAGTTTTGATACGTTTCATCAAGGCAACTTGTTTTTTAAGGCAACTTCTTCACTGTGTAACAGAAACAGCCGATATATGTAATCATTCGCCGATAGACTGCTGTACCATCATAACATCCTTGAATGTTACCTATTTATCATTACGGTATTTTGTCATTTCGCACACACCAAAAGGTCATTTCTCCCAAAGACAATTAAACGTTTAACAGTTGTATTAAACACATTAAATTACAGTTGTAATATTAAGAGGCTAAGTATAGAAGAGAAACACAAAAACTTGCTTTGGTAGAATTCTAGTCTTTTCCCGCCCTTATTAGTTTTTTTTTCTCTTGACAATTCACAGATCCCTTCAGAACCTATAATACGTAATTATAAAGTGAGGGAGAGATGTCCCCCTTCACCCCCTAAACGATTCCCTTGGACCCTTCAAAAATATAATATGGTTAAAGTTACTAATCTAACCTCACTAACCTAACCTAACCTGACCTCATTAGTAACCTAGCGGGACCCCCCCAAAATATTTACTAAACTAATCTAACCTGGTAAAATTATAGTTCTCTCCAGCCCTTAGGTTTCGCTAGGAGGTTATTGGTAAGGTTAGGTAAGGTTAGCTTAGTAATATTATTTATGGGGGTCCAAGGGGTGGGTTGAAGGGGCATCTCTCACCCACTTTATGATTACGTTTTAGAGGTATCTGAAGGGATTTGTGAAGGTCTGGAGGAAAAAAAACACTAATAAAGGCGGGAAAGGAGTCTTGAATTTTACCCTTCCTTTCTTTTCACTTTTCACTCCTTTATTGTATGCAACGCTACGCCAAGTCACTGTTGGCATCAACAGGCTAAACAAAACTCTGAATTCTGCTGTCAGAAAGAAAGCTTTGTAGGATCCAACGGGGACGTTATAAAGAACAGCAAGGTAAATTATTGTTCAGTCTTTAGTATGAATACATGAGGGGTGAGAGATCCTCATTCCATCTTTTGAAAGCTTGTTCATATCTTAATGGACCAGTAAGCAGCTAGCCATTTTAATTCCATGAATTTTGCTCAGTTTTTCTTTTACAATTTATATTATGACATGATTTTTGTTTTATTTTAATGTTTTTTATGTTTTTCTTAAGTTTTAATGGCTCACTGTACATTTTTTACAATTATAACTATGACAAGATTTTTCTAAAATTTTAATGTTCTTATGTTTTTATTAGGTTTTATGTAATATAGTTTATTAGTACATGATTTGCGTATTGAATATTAATAATACTTGTGGGCGAACCAACTTTAGTGGGGCCGAACAAATTCTATATTTGGGTGAAAAGACTTATGAGATTGGGCGAAAAGACCGTAAAACCATCAATACGATTATATTACAGTGAAATATATACGAATCACACAATTTTCAAGAAGAATCAGATGCACCATGTAAGCTTTCAACATCACTCTACACGCTCCACACTTACTGTTTTGCACATTATACTATACACCTCGCTGTCTTGGAGAACAAATTAGTTTTTTTCTGAGGAAGTGCGGGGAGGCGCAATGATGGAGGGAGACGCCGGCACATGAGCAGTCACTTCACAGCTACGTAAGCTTCATCATTGCACACACTCCACACACACTATATTGCATATTATGCACTTCAGCATAGGCATTGTATTGGAGCAGAGGTGAATTTTCTTTATGCGTAGAGGTATACATTAGGGTACGCCGTATAACAACAATTATTTTTCTCAACTTTGGCATGCCAATTTCCTATGTAAAATGGAATTCTAAGACGATTTTATCTCATTCCATTGTTGCATTTGAGCAATTTTTACTATGCAAAATCGCACTTTTATATTGCACCCTTATCGAATAATGCTTAAATGAGTACGCAGTGTCCGGTTGGTCCTGTTTATTGCATCATGCACCAATATGAGTTCCAAATGACTAGCGTGGTAAGCTCTTTTTGATCAGTTGGTTCATCAGGCACTACATCACAGTGTCACAACCTCTACGTTGGCCTAGAACGTGTCCATCATGTCCTTCTTAGACCTGAAGCAGGGCATGGTCTCCCGGTGGTGGGCCCGAAAACCCGGATGAACCCGTCTCTGGGCCCGCTGCCCCAACCCCTGCTGCCGCAGCCTCTGTCACCTGCTTCACGACTCTTTCGGTGCTTTGAGTGTGGATAGGAAAGAACTCCGAACCTCGTACGGCTTGACCAGGATCTCCTGGATTGATCCCGGACAGTGAACAGGTGAATGCCGGCTCGTGCACCTGGCCAGGCTTGCCAGCTGATCAGTGTCTGCAAGCTGGGGGCTGACAAGTTCAGCTTGGTGTGATGCGAGGTCTTAACACTGGTTTTCCCCATACTCCTCGCCAGCCCTCAGCTTCAAAATCTGGGTCACGGCGAACCTGCGGTGTCCTCACTCTGACTTGCCATCAGCAAGAGGAGGACACATTCTGAGTGTGCGAACCATGCTCCTGTCCGCACGTAGAAGGTCACAGCTGTTTGGACCTTCTTGGGCTGCGACCTCATCAAATTTTGAGCTGCGTGAGTATGTGCTTGGGGCCGTCCTTTAGTCTGTGGTGAACCTTGATGTCGTAGTAGAGTTTGAAGTACAAACCCGCAGGCAGTACTTGACTAGGATTTCCAGGATGTTCATTTCTTTGCCAGTCAGTCCATGCTTTCTGGTCCACATGTACACGAGCGACTGGGCTGTGGTGAAACCATCTGGAGTGGGACACCTTGCCACAATTGATCTCCTGCAGCTCGGACGGGAGAACGCCCCGCTTCACAGCCTGGACCAGTGGTAGGGAGATCTGCTGGTCATGGACATGTTGACCAGGAAAATACTCCGGTATCTCCGTGAGATCTTCACGCCTGGCACTCTTCTGAACTCTGCGTTGTAACTGCATCTCATTTACGCTGGACAGCAGACTGCACACTGGACCCGTGAAGCCAGTGTCAGATGAGGTAGGCCCGTCGATGCTGGTGATAAGGTGGCGCAGGGGCAGCTCGTTTGTGTGCAACACGCATATACTCCAGAAGAGCTTGCGTCCCAGCATCTTCTCCAAAGGGGCGAAGATGCTGATGATTCACCACCCTTCCACCCTGTGTTGGCCCTAGTTGAGTCACCTTGCAGTACGATCAGTGAGTCGGTGGAGTCGTATGTCACCAGCAGATCATAGAGAGCCTGAGCCACCTTGAACGCAGGCTTCTCAGGTGGCACCGAGTCCTCTGGTACAAAGTGCCAAAGGTACCTTCCAGATTGCTCCTCTGTCACTGACACATGCTCCTCCCTGATCAACCTTGGGTGCAGTTTCCCCTAGCTTTTCGGGCACCATCGCCCTGGTCTTGTCCTTCCTCCCATCGTAACCCAATCCAACTATTTTGGTACCCTGGTGCTTCCCATGGTCAAGGTCCCTGCCGATGCAATGGCATCCTGCCTGGCCCTCCTCAGCTTGTTAGGATCGCAGACCAGGTACGGGCATGTCTGGAGAGGGAAATGGCCGTCAGCGATAAGGTCCTGGAGGAGTCCAGAAGCCAAGGCAGCAGCAGCAGTGGGCGGAACGTCGAACCGGATGCTTGCCTGCGCCAGGTTCCTGACTGGCATTGTGTTTCTTCTTGCAGCTGGCCTGTCCAAGTACTGCATCACAAGCGGTGCCAGGGACCCCAGCCTCTCCCTGAGCAGTCGGTCTACCAGTATGGCAGCCTCCTGTTGTTCCTGCCTCTTTCCTCTGAGTGGCAGGGTGAACGACTCCTCCGTCCCATCCTCAGAATCCTGGTGATCTTCAGCCTGGCCCCGGAACATCTGCTCCTGCCCGCTCAAGACGTCTGACCTTTTCATCTTTCTGTTTCTGCTTCTTCAGCTTAGCCTCCTCTTCCAACTGCTTTCTCTTTGCTGCTTTCACTTGTCTATGCGTCTCATTCTTGTCTACCCCTGTCATCATCATTGCACTCTCCTCCCCAACTTTGATCCTCTGGTAGTACAGCCACTCCAGTTCTAAAGTAGGGACTTTGCTGGCAAGGGGGCAATCACACTGCACGTGTGCTCTCACGTAGCACAGCTGGGGGTTGGAGCAGTGGGATTCCTGGTCCTTGCAAAGGAAGATCGTGTGAGGGCAGGCCGTTATGTCAAACAGCCTGTCCATATTCTTCTCCACGAATTCCCTTACTGCTTTAGTTGCTCTGTCTCTCACCACTTCACTAACTTTCTTCCAAAAATTATCTATCCTCCTGGTCACGGACCGGTCAATAACAACCACTGGAGGTGCAAACTGGGTGTTTGATTTCTTCCACTGGGCAAGCACCATGGGGGTCAGATCCTTCGCAATGTCTCTCACTGGGTACCCCACAAGGCCTTTCTTCCCGCGCAGGCCACCAACAAGACCTTTTCTGCCTTTCATGCCGCTCGCCAGCGTCGCGAATTGGGCCCGACAGGCCTTTCACGACACAGGCGCATCAAACTCCTGCGGGCGTGCACTAGGAACCGCGCGACCTTGTGGAGACTCGCGTGAGCTAGGTAGGGTGGGTAGCGAGAGGGGTAGGCCTACGCTCTCCCTACACTCCACAACACGCCCCACCTCCCACTTACAAGCCGCGGCCGCGCTGTCACCCCCAGACTCGGCCTTAACAATCACACCCACGACCGGGTCACAAGCCGCGGCCCCAGCGCTAGCCACACGCTCAGACATATCACCCACAGCCAGGTTTTTCTGCTCACTCATCACTAGCTCTAACTCTTTTCGCTCTGCTTTAGTGGGTACTTCACTTAGCACCTCACGTTTCACTTCAACCATACGCTCAGTCCCTTCCGCGTGGGGATTACCATACATTGTCATAATTTCCTTACACATCGCCTTCTGTCCTGCTCTAAAGGCCTGCAACACTGCCATAAGGTCAGCCAGAGACGGCTGCTGTGCCGCTGACTCACCACCGTCCGCCATCTTGTCTTCCCCCCGTACCAGACAAAGGAATTTCACGATAGCTGCCTTTTTCACCTCAATATTCCAGCAACATCCCACTCCTGACACCAGTGCAACGAAAGCCCCCCTTCTCTTCGCTGTCCTCAGCTAGGCACCTCTACATCTGCTCCGGGCTGCTATCTTGAGATGCAGGGAACCAGGCAGGTGCTTAAGACAGAGGGGGGACGCGTAGCACGTAAACAGGGATTGTGCTAGGAATTGAGGACTTACCAGGCTGTGTTCCCCTTCTTAAAGGCTGAAATAACGGTAGATTTTCGGTAGTACGTACATGTAACGCCATTATTATTCAATTGTACTATGTGAAATGGGGTTCAAATTACTCAGAATGAAGAAATCTACACGATGATGTAGGTAAGAATCCTAGGACTTTTGAAAGCCCACTACCAAACTAGTACCCACCCATCTTAGGGTGGGTATTACTAATGGGATACATTATCCATGTAACTAGACAATACCTGGAACTGTCGCCGATAGGAATTCTCGCCGACGTTCCTATTTTTTTCTTCGGCGAGTGTTCCTATTTTAGCCGTGTTTCTGAATTCAGGGATTAAATAACAGCAATAGCCTGAACAGTTAGGTTAGGTTAGGTTGGCCAGTTGACTATAGGTCTAGATTAGGTTAGTGATTGAGCGGAGGTGATTCCCCCCCAGCTCAGCACCGAAATTATACCGACTTGACATATTACAGTAGATGGGTTAGGTTGAAATGAAAGCCTGCATTCTAGTGATTTTTATGTGCTTTAACCCCACAATTTCAGTGGTCGTGAACTTTCCTAGAATAACATCTCACTACCCCAGCTTCCATCATTGAACCATTCATTCATTACTTTCGCTTACTCACATACCATCTCTTAGAGTTGGAGTAGAGTGTACCTAATCTTTTCAGGACATCCTTGCCCACCAATCACACATTCCTTTATCCTCTACATACTCTTTTAGGTAAATATGCAGTTCCAACCAATACTCCCTTTTGACCAATACTCTTCTGCCATAACTGGGGGGGCTCCCCCCAAAGACACCTTCTGTTAAAACAACCGGCTTGATTACGTACCTAACCTCACGGGGGGGAAAATAAAAGAACTCCCTTATTTTGGAAGAAAAACATATGGGTTGATCTATCGCCTGAAATTTTTCCCCGAACCTTTGGTACTGGAAACTGGATGTATTTAAACCCGGTTCGTTCTAAAAGACGCTAAACCAATACTCTGTCCGGGGGAAAACGAAAAATTGAAGCCAAAAAAAACCAAAAATAGTAGGCGTACCTTTTCCCAACCAAACCGGGTAGACGAAGAACCCTATATTTAAAAAGGACCCTAGTAACGCCCTTAGTTGAGATCTTTTTCGTTTAAGGGGCCCTTGGGCTGCCATGACGTGCGCTTGAGTGCAAGGTAACCCTTCTAAGGAACACTTTAAACTGTTGCGCCTGTGCTCCGCAAACGGGCTCTCACAAATACAATCTGGTTGAACCCAAAAAATATTCCCTAACTGCAAGCGGAAATTTAAAAGATAGAGTTTTTACTTACCAACCGAGTTGCAGTTTATCAATTATCCGTTGTATCTCTGCCCCCGTCGGGTTTGTACGGGCGCACGGCTTCCCCCCACTGTGTGTTCCGGACTCTGACGTTTTTGGTTCTTAAACTTTAAAAAATAGCAATTTTCCGTAGAGTTCCGTACACTCATGGTAAAACAAAGGAAAGACTTTTTACGCACCGCGGGGACAGCATGTTTTCCAAACCCTATTTCCCTGTCTTGCGAGTTACGGGTTAAAATCGTCATACTCTGCCGATCTGTGTACCCGTCGTGGGTTTTGTTTCCGTCTGAGTTCCTTTAAGCAGGTAATTGCCCTGTGGCGGGTTCAAATTTCCCTTTTGGGGACGACCTTCTTTTTATTTAATTAACACCGTTTGGCAGTGTGTCCATTCGGTTTAAATAAAGGGGTGTCAAATAGGGCTTTGATGGAAAATAAGGATGGGCCCCAAAAGTGTTAAGATAAATTTTATCCTACCGCTATATCAGGGTGATACATAAGAACATAAAAAAAAGGAAGCTCAAGAGCCCGAGGCCTACACGTGGAGTTCCTGTCCCTAAAACCTACTTACATCCCCTTTACCCTCATCCATAAACCCCCCCATCCACCCCCCTTTAAACCCCCCCCAAATGATCACACACTACCTTCACCCGAGACCTTTCCATCATTCACCACCATTTGTCCCATTTTTTCCCTTTTCCCCTTTTAATTACTTTTCCGCTTAAAACCGTTCTTCTTGTTCACCCTGAAAAAGCCGTAAAAACTTTTCCTACCTCTTTTTATCAAACCCCTTTTATCCACTTAAAACTTCTTCAATCGCCCCTTACTCTCGTCTCTGGGGTGAGTGTAATTTTTAACTTCTTCCCTCCATAACAAAAAGTTACTCCCTTGTATCTTTTTTGGTCATCCTTCTCTGCACTTTCTACAGGCTATATCCTTTTCCTGTAATATGGAGACTAAACTAAACGCATGTCTGGTGAGGCTGACTAAGCCAATAAACTTAGATAACTTCCGCCTTCATTTTTACCTTCGGGTAATAAAATCCTTTTTCTTTTTAGCTCTATTTCGGCCTAACATTGTTTCCTGGTCGGGTCGGGGGCTAAACCTCACCCCAAAGATCTTTTTCCTTCGTCTTTCAGCGTACTTCTTATGGTGTTTATCCCGGGGGTTTTTTTCTACCAACATTCATAACGCTACATTTATAAATATTAATTCCACTCCATCTGACTGCCCACCGTTAATTTATCTAATCCCCTGCAATATTTTTACGTCGACTGACCCAAAAACCTACCAAACTTAGTATCATCAGCAACTTCTGAATCACGCTAACCCAATCCAAGTCTTTTGTGTAAAAAAAAATTTAAGGCCCCCAAAACAGACCCTTGTGGAACTCCATTTGTCCCATCCCCTTCAGTTTGGAACCATTAAATTGTCCCCTTTTTTCCCTATTATTAAAAAGCTCGGACCCAAATGAAGAACCTTTCCATCTATCCATGACCCAAACCCTTATTTAAGATCGCTCGTGGGGTACTTTGTAAAATCCCCTTACAAAAGCCCAATATTTAATCATAATCCTTATCATTATCGGTCTCATAACTTTCCTTAAAACTCAAAAAATTGGGTGAGACATGACCTACCTTGGTAAATCCATGTTGTAAATCTTGATCAAACATGTTTATCTAAGTGCTCCAATGTTTTTGAAATTTAAAAAATTCCAAAAATTTACCCACCATGATTTAGCTTAGGGTCGTAATTTAATTTTAGTCCTCTGCTCCCTTCTTAAATAGGGAAAAACATTTTTTTCCTCCAAATAAGGGCACATCGCCTATCTCAACCGTTTTCCAAAAAAATTGCACAACGACCACTAACAACCCCCTTTGCATCCTTTAAAACCCGAGATACACTTCATCGGGCCCTGACGTTTTTAAATTTTTTCTTTTCTATACCCTCCCCTCCCCTTTTCCTAGTTATCACAATATCTTGAGTTTCTCCTCATCGCTCCTTAAAATTGTCCTATCGGTATCGTCTGTTACCTCCTCCGTAAAAACCTTAAAAAATTCATTTAACTCCTAACATATCCTCATCCGTATTTAAGACCTCACCTGTCCGACCTTAAAGGCCCAACTAATTCCCTTTCTTTTTTTTAAAAACCTGATAGAAACCCCTTTGGTCCCCTTTCGCCTTTTCTCTATTTAAAATTCAAATTGTTCTTAAACTGGGTTATTTTTTCACTGTCCTCCCCATTTTATACTTTCTTTTTTTTACCAATCCGCCTTGAACCTTAAAAAAATTTTTCTTTTACCCCAAGTTTGTTTTAATTGAGGTCATCCTTTTGGATCATCTTTCTGGACCTTATTCCCCATAAGGGAAATTTTTTCTGTCCGTCAATTATATTTTTCCTTCAAATGAGGTATAAACCTCCTCGGGTCCGACCTCACTTCCCCTTCTAAACCCCTCTAAATTCCTCCTCAGCCCGACCCTCCTTCCCTGCTAAAAGTTCTAATTATCCCTCAGCCTCGCCTCACTACCTTCTTCCGCCCAATTACCTCCCGGTCCTTTCCCAATCTTTCATAAATTTGGCCCTTTCCCGCTGTACGCCCTGTCCTGGGAAAATTTCTGCTCCTCCATCCCACACCTCTTATTAAAACCCCCCGGTGCCTTTTTAAAACCCCCTTAAATTGGGCCTTTGAAAAAGGATTCGATCCTATTGCCCTTATTTTTCCAAAATTTCCCTTTTTAAAACTAAATCTATCTCATAATGGGCGCTTTTTTATCTAAATTCCCCCCCCACCCCCACATTTGTAAATAAATCGTCTCTATTTTTCACAATAGATCTAGAAAATTTTCTCCTCTTAGGCCCCCTTGATTGCTTGACTTAGGAAATTATCCGGATTTATTTAAAAAATTTTATCTGCATCGCTGTCCCTTGTTAATCCCCGTCTATATCCCTAAGATTAAAAACTCCCCCACGCAAATCGATTAAAACTGCAGGCCTTTTTTTTTTCTTCCCATATAGAGCGAATCCTTTTACTAATTTGGAGGCCTATACACTACACCCAAAAACCCTTTCCAGTTCCCTCCCTAACCCCACCCCTTAACTCTATGCTGTCATTGTTTTTTATAAAATTGTTAACACAACACTCAATGCATCTCTTGCTAAAGCGCAATCCCCCTCCCTTGGGCCTCTCTGTCCTTTAAAAAACTTATCCCACTATCCCGACTTTCCCATGATTTCTTCCTTAAAAAATGTTTCTTTAAAAGTTTTTCAAATCCCTAATTATTTAATTTTAAAAACTTTTTTTTTAAAAAACTTAAAAAAATTTTTTTTATTAAACCTTCAAGAATCCCTTTTTTTTGTCATTTTCCCTTTATTTTTACTAAAACCCTCCTTTTTTTTTTAAATCACTTTGTTCCCCCCCGAACTCCTCCCTTTGCAATTTTCCCCTTTACCCCCCCCCTTTCCCAAACCCGGGTTTTCCCCTTAAAAAACCTTATGCATCTACCCCCCCTTTCAAGGGATTAACAGACTTAACCCCCTTTCCTCGAAAAGGGTCACCCCGCCCTTTCGGGGACGATGGCTACAGAGACATAGTTGTTCGAGCACCATCTTTCTCTTCTACTTGGTTTTTTTAATTTCATACCAAAAAAATTTTTTTTTCAGTACTTCTTGGGGGGCTTAATAACCCATTTACTCTCTTTAGGAAATTAGATTGGGCATCTTCAAGCCTCATATGTTGGGCAGTGAGTTGATTTTTCTATTTTAACTTTTTTTTGATGTACGCTAATTTAAGTACGGGGAAATTTACCCGCTCTAAAACTTGGGCCATGTTGTGACGTCAAAAAGCACAGACTACAAGCAAAAAACAGCTGTGAAGCGCCGCTCCTATGTATACCTCTACACCACTTGCATTTCCCCCACTACCGCAAGATGACCCGTAATCCTTTTCAAGCATGTGGTAGTATTCACTGTGTTTTTGAAATATTAGTTGTGTTTTAAGGAAAAAATGGGTAACGGATAATGGCCCCTGAAACCCCCGGAATGACTACTTTTGGATCGGCTTCCTTATAGGGAGCTTAAATGAACCTGTAATGACATGTACATTGTACAGCTAGACAGATAGACGAGCTCATAGAGGAACAGGTAGAATGAGATATATGGCTTCCTTTCCACACATAAGCAAAACATACACCCTTCATCATCCTAACACTTGCCTCACATAACACTAAAACTCCACTTAGATAAGTTGCTTTCATTATTTGGTTAATATTCAGCACTAGTGGGGAGGGGTGCAGCCCATGTCCAGGTAAGGTTAGTAAACTAGTGTGGGGGGGATGCAGCCCATGTCCAGGTAAGGTTAGTGAACTAGTGGAAGGGGTGTAGACCATGTCCATGTTATTATTAAGTTAGTAAAGGTTGTAGTGGTGACGAAGTGGTGAGTAGGGTGACACAGGGTGTATGTTTTGCTTATGTGGGGAAAGAAAGCCATATATCTCATTCTGCCTGTTCCTCTATGAGTTCGTCTATCTGTCTAGCTGTACAATGTACATGTCATTGCAGGCACATTTAAGCTCCCTATAAGGAATGCCGATCCCAAAAGTAATCACTTTCCTGGTGTCATGGGTCACTTATCCCTGTCTATCCACTTCTTCCTTGTAAACTACAACTTATATATTCACAAACACAGTAAATATCTACCACATAACTTGAAGGAGGATTACTGGTCATCTTGCGGTAGTAGGCCATTATCCATTAGCCATTATCAGTTTGGCGTTGTCGGTACCTGTGCAGGAGGACAAAGATCCGGATCTTCAAGTCGCTTGTGATCCCTGTCTTACTCTATGGTTGTGAGACATGGACACTAAATAGTGACTTGAAGAGACAAATCAATGCCTTTGGTAATAAGTGTCTTCGCAGAATCATGGGGTATCGCTGGGATGATTACGTGTCAAATCAGCGATTGTACCGTGAGACTGAATCGAGGCCTATTACCTGCATAGTCCGTCAGCGCCAACTTCGGTTATATGGACATGTGGCACGCTACCCTGAAACCGATCCTTCCCATCGGGTTGTATCTGTAAGAGACAATCCGGCGTGGAGGAGGCCAAGGGGGCGCCCACAAGGCTCGTGGCTGGGGCAAGTTGATGTTTCTTGTCGAGAGCTGCTTGGTATGGGAAAGGAGCCTGCATGGGAACTCGTGCGTGGTGACGCTCGGGAGTGGCGTCGTAGGGTGGGCGAGGCGACGCGCCCCCCGGCGTATGCCCCCAATGATTGATTGATTGATTATCAGTTGGTTCATCAGGCACTACATCACAGTGTCACAGCCTCTACGTTGGCCTAGAACGTGTCCATCATGTCCTTCTTAGACCTGAAACAGGGCATGACACATGCTCCT